>JAYRBW010068539.1:0-27541 GCA_036023295.1 Invenusta paracnida | reverse complement strand
TGTGAAATATTTCGAATAATATGAAAATCTAATTCTATGAAGGGCATAGATTTCTTTTATAGGAATATTTGAATATTGCCATATTGCCATATTTGAATTCTCCATATCGTAATCTATGAATAACAATCGATTTATAATTAAGTATCTATGCAAAGGCGCATTTATTTCATATTTTAGTATCTATGCATGGAAATACAAAATTTTTTACGAAACGAACTATATTTATTACAGAGGGGATAAATGAAGCGAATCATTATTGAAATATGATTTTTGGCCGTTTTTAATTTGTTTTTGTTGTTTTAGGAGATATACATTATATATACATTTGTGAAACTTAGGCTGATATTTAATGTAGGAATAACTAACTATTTGGATTTCATGGAAAATCTACATAGTATATCGATTTATTACTTCTTATCATACTATTTTTAATATTTATTATTTGATTAGAAAATTATTATTTAGTATATACTAGGTATATAAATATATTTTTTAATTTAAAATTTGTAATGACTTTTGTCCTGATTATTTCAAAATAAAATAAAATAATATATTTTTACTTTTATGATTTATGTGTAGAGAGCCTGGAATCCAAAAATAATGTTAAATCCCAGCATAAAGATATTTATTTATTTAATATGTATATATTTATTCAATTTCAAATTTGTTCCTTTTGAAATCATATAATGCGTTTAAGTAGCACTATCTTATGATCCATTTTCTACACAAATATGTCTTATGACAAGTTATGAACCCATACCGGTCTATTTACGCCTACATATCCCGAGGGTAAGGAGCACATTGTGCCACCAAATTATAAATCATTTTAAGAAAAGTCACGAAAGCTTACTATACTCAAATTGTTCAATAAAAAATGCCAGCGACAATAGAATCGACAATAGAATCGACAATAGAATCGACAATAGAATCGGCTCTCTCCTGTATGGATAGTGTTAAAGTTAAAAGTAAATTTGGAAAAATTGTATTTTTATTCTTTACATAGTAAAAGTATTTTGAAAACCATTTCTCCATATTATATCTTCTTCATTATATTATATTCCGAATTTATCTACATTTCAAGTGTACATAGTATATGTAAATTTGATAGTTTCTTCTTGTGTTAAACTTCTTCATTCCATTATAATCCACAAATGTTACAGTCCTTTTAATATTCTGAAATAACTTAATTGTTAGAATATTCAGGAAGAATCCGTTTAAGATAAAAGCTTATGTTCCCATTTTCAGCAGAGTTATCAATCTAATTTAGATTTGAAATCTCATCCAGGACTATTTATTTAACAGTTTAATGCCGCATTATTTGAAAATGTAGCAGACAAATATGTGGATGAAAATCGAATATTTTTTTGTATTCCTGTATAATTATCTTTTTCTAATGATGAAATAAAACTGAACTTTTCGTATAATTTGCAACAAGTTCTTTCATCTTTTAGGTTAATAATAAAGATAAAAAAACATGTATTTATGTTTATAACATAAAATATGTTTCTATTTCCTCGTTATGTAAGTTTCGTTTGTTAATAAATGATTCTTTGTTAATAATATTATGTGTTCAAAAGGTGTGGTTGTGGGTAATAAATTTAGTTTAGATGAATTTATAAATAAATTGTAGGAATGTACAACCGAATTATATTTTAATAATTTTATTTATAATAAAGCAATTTACATTACGCGTGTAACATAACGCGTTACATAACGCTACATAACGCGTTACATAACGCTACATAACGCGTTACATAACGTTACATAACGCGTGTAAGTAACGCGTGTTGTATTAATAATATGCAAATAGAGTTTATTTCGTTATTATTTATATCATATTATGTAATATCAAATATTTTTTACATAAACACTGTCAACTCTAAATTAAGTCGCATTATGATAATTAAGAAATAACGTAGCAAATAAAATAAAAAACGCCAACGAATTCATATACATATTACCCTTTATTGTATTACTTTTAGTATCATAATATTGTATTTTATAAGCATCAGGTCAATATTTGTAAAATATCATAAATAAAAAAAATAAAATAAAAAAACTCATAATGAAATTACAATACATACATGTGTATTGCTTATACTATGTCAGTTTCCTAAATAAAGAAATAGGATATTGACATGAATTGGCATGGACGTATATATGTTTATTTTTAGAATGTGTACTTTACTGAATCTTAACACATTATATACAATTGACAGTTCAACTGTATTGCAAATAGACATGTTAACATTAAAATGACAGGGGATGAATATTCGGCTTCAAAATGAATGATTCTCAATATAGGAGGTAAACTACAATATAAAACATCTATACGAATAAATAAACTTTAAAATAACCCATGTAGTAAAAATATATGTTTTTCATGAGAAAAACCACTTGTCGAAACAGCAAACAGTTTATTACATCCATATCATTGAAATCTACATAGATACTATAGTTTATCTAGGAGTTATAATCCTTTATAAAATACATAGGTACAGCTGTAAGCATGTGAAATTTACATTAAGATCAATGTTGATAAGGATATGGATAATTGAAAAATTTGGCATTAAATTTTATCAAGACTTCAATGCTGTGTTTCATTTTTAGCATTTAATTTGGGACGTTCTGGATAATAATTCCAGTTTATTAATTTTTTTTTGCATATATAATAATAATAGTTTTGAAATTTAAAACTGATTTTGTTTTTAAGATGAAATTAAATTTTAATGACAGTATAATTTAAAAACTATTGCCCTTATATCGAATAGTTTGATTAAAACCAAAAAAAATATTACGAATAAAATTATGTAACATAAATATAAGATATATTTTTTTAAATCCGTCGTAATAAAAATTATTTTTGTACATAATCATTTATTAAATGATTGAAAACACTGAACCTATACAATAATAAAACATACTTTCAAAATATATATTTATTTAGCTTTAAAACTGAAGTTAAAATGTATTTTATATTACAAATAATATAAAACTGATTTGCCTAATCGAGATTTATTATATTTTTAAATTAAATGAATGAAAATACTTGAAAATTAATGATAAACTCAATAATTTGGTTCCTAAACTGTAAATTAAATAATATATATTCTCCCTTATATATATATCTCCCTTATAGGTACATAGCTACTAATCGAACAAGTTTTCAATGCAATTTTTTAATTAGCTTCATTAAGAAATTGTTCTAATTATTAACTAGAATAAATTTTTTTATTTTTTTTTATTGTATAGATTTTCTTAATAAATCAATTAATTATCATTTTCTTTTTAGTGCAAAATACATTAACGCTCTATCAAAACAAATGCACTAACTAATTTATGTTTAATTAATGTTACATTTAAGGAAATCATATGAGACCAATATCCTTTTTTATTCTCAAGAGAACGTTTGAAGTAGGCTCTTATTTGTGCCAAAGTAATCAGTGTAGGTACTTAATAATATACTATACCTGTCATAAATTCTAAAAGACACATTAATTTAAGGGAAATCATTATTTGACTTCCTTGCTAATTTATTATATTACAGTTATTCTGATTTATCAAGGACATTTTATATAATTGTAATATATTTTTAAGCATATTTGCTTAGAATATGCCTTGCAAAATATATTTGCTTTGTATTGCTTGATGTTGCAATATTCGGAAGTAAACGATTGAATAAATATACTAAATCACTCTTTCATTTTCTTTTCTGATTTAACATTCTATTTTAAATTGCAAAGCTTACTATCATAACGAGGGTAATTTTTAAATAAAAATATGAAGCAATATGAGTTTCCATGACTTTTCCCAATAATAAAGTTTTACAAAATTTAGCGCTATAATCACTATTGTATACTCAAAGGAGAGATCACGTGACCACTTCTAAAATATACCCCTTTGTAAAATGATCAAATTATACTTTTTATAAAAAATGCTTATCTCTCTCAAAATCGATGAAACCTTAATTCGGGCAATGATTAATGTCATGTAATAATTTACTATAGACAGCACAATACTGTCTAGTGAGGGGAACACGGACTAGGAAGCATCAATGACAGAGTCCTTGTCATGCCCGATTTCTGCGAACGCAACAAATGTTCCATACTAAATACTCTATTTATTTCAACAACCTAAAATACGGTTGTACACATAGACATCCCTGACGAGAACACTCGCAACCAAATCGACTACATCATCTGGCAACAACGCTAGAAATCCGACTTCAATAGCTGCAAAGCCTATTCTAGCGCTGATTGCAACACTGATCATCAATTGCTATAGTGACCAATTTCCGGTTTCGTCTCAAGTCAAAAGCAAAGCACACACAACAAGAAAACGCCCTGACATGTTACTACTCCAAAACAAAAAGACATACGAAGCATGCAATGCCAAGGTCAACTATGCCTACAATGAAAATCTAGAACGAGCCGACAACCTCGACGCAGACGAATGAAGCACTTTCTTCTCGACACTGCTTAAGAGAAGTTAATCTCCACTTCCAGCAAAGCCAAATCAAGTTGGATCACTTCGGAAACAATAGAAAAATGTGACAAATGAAAACAACTGAAAGTGCCCAAGACATGGCGAAATACAAAGAGATGGATGCAGAGTTCAACGAACCTGCCGACTCGATAAACAAAAATGGATAGATTCACATTGTAAAAAATTCAACAACGCAATGGAATCGAACTGCTCCAAAACTGCTTTTGATGTATTGAAAGAGATGAACAAATATGTAGACAACTCTCTCACAATATTAAAGATGAAGATAGAAATATAATATATAGAAAGATAGAATGACAATAAAGTCTTAGCCCGGTGGAAAGAATACTGCGAAAATTTCCATCACGAACCAAACCACACACTTCACCTGGCCACACATCTCGAACAAGAACCCACACCACTACTTGAGCAAGTTCGTAGAGCACTCAAAGACCTTAAAAATGGCAAATGAGAAGGTCCAGATGATATTCCAACAGAGCTTCTGAAGCTAGGGGGTGATACAGGTATCACTCTACTCCATAAAATCATTGCCAACTTATGGAATACATGCACGTGGCCAAAAGACTGAATGAAATCCTATTATGTTGTTATCCCAAAAAAGGGGACATCTTGAAATGCGAAAACTACCGTACCCTTGCAATGGTCTCGCATGCCGGCAAAATCGTTTTCACCATCATCAAACGAAGATGGAGACAAAAAGCAAACAAGAAATAAATGAAACGCAGCGCGGTTTCAGACCTGGAAATATCAAATATGCAACGCCACATTGATAAAATAGAAAGCACGTGACCGCTTAATTGAATTATTCTAATTGTATATTGACTACAGCAAAGCCTTCGACCTGGTGTATACCACGAACAACTATGGTCCATACTAGATGACATGTGTTTTCCGTCTCACAACATTCATCTCATTAGCCAATTGTATGACCACCAATAATGTTGTGTTAGACTTAAATGTGGAGAAATCGACTGGTTCTCTACTGGCAAAGGTATTCGCCAACTGTTGTACAAATTTCTCCGGTCTATTCAACTTTTACACCGAGGATATTATGCGAAAAGCAAAAGAAAAGTTCAATGGCGGCTTTTCTATTGGTGGTCAAAGAATCACAGGTTTTAGACAAGCTGATGACATCGCACTACTTGCAACCACGACATACAACAATGGATCAACCACGTCAATGTTGCTAGCAAAGAATCGCGGTCTACGTCTCAGCATAAAAAAATCAAAATTAATGCACTGGAATACACTAGATTAAGCAGAGATCACTGTTGATGGTGAAAATATAGATCTAGTTGACGAGTTCAATTATCTAGGAGTCCAACTAAACAACAAAGGTGAATGCAAGAAAGAAATTAAGTGCCGTATTAGCCTCGCCAAATTAGCATTATATGAGATGCGACCATATTTGGAAAAACAAAGATTTCAATCTCAAATCGAATCTCTCATCAAAAGTCTTGGTATTCCAACTATGAGCTATACTGTGAATCCTGGCTTTATGAACTCAATCGCTCCATGATAGAAGCCTTCAAAATGTAATATCTTCGTAGAATTTTGGGTATCTCAAGGAAAGATTTCAAATCCAACAAAAAAGCTTTAAAAAAGATGGACTCAAAGAGAAAACTGTATACAACCAAATCATAACGCGAAAACTCAGCTATTTCGGCCACACAGTTCGCCACGAATCCCCGAAAAGAACATCATGCTCAGTGTGTTACCAAGTGCCCGAAAACGTGATCGTCCCCCAGCCAGATGGATCGACGACATTCTGTTTTGGACAGGTGCAAGACACGTCTGGCAAGCCGTTAGATGGTCCGCAAAACGGCCACTATGGAGAAGAAAAATTAAACTTGCTGCCTATCGCTTCACGAATGGATCAAACGTCTCAATTAAGGAACCTCAATCAATCAATAATTCACAGTGCAAAAAAAATATTTTTGCAGAATATATTTAAAAAAATAATAAAAATGTATATTTTTACATAATTTTTATAAAAAATATTGACCACATGTTTGTTTAGCTGCGAATTTTCAAAACTTTTTAAAAAGACGCTGTACGAATATGGTTACATTTATTTATAGATAAACAGAGTTAATTTTTACAATACGACTATATACATTAGATAATTATTAATGTATAGTTTAATATAAGAACGAAACCTTTTTATAGCTATAATAAAAATATGAAATAAGCCAGGAAGTTAATAAAACTGTCTATATATGTCCTTCCATTAATTTTCACATAACTTCTTTATAGCTGAAATGTTTCACTTCGGATAAAATAATTGGAACCATAAACAAGTGGAGACAAGAATATAAATGAAATTAGTTTATCTTCCAATAATAAAACAATCTGCTAATGGAATTACATTTTTTTCGGCGGAAATCATAGAGAAATTTTAAAAGTATTGTGTTAAAATAGGCTGTGATGATATTATACAGAAAGGCAACCGATAAATTTTTTGAGAGATTACATTATAATGAACGAAAAACACGTAACGTCGTAAATTCGAGCCAAATAATTTCCAGCTTTAGCGATATTGCGATTTAGTTCCGTTTAACAGATAACTACCGCTATTACGCAGGCGGTTATTTATATTATTGTCAAAGGAAAATAATTTAGTCGTGTATAAATTATCAGCTACAGAAATAGTCAGAAAATCTAATGAATTTTCTATTTAATCTGTCTAATTATAATCTAATTTTATATTTGTATTATGCATTATTGCATAAGATGAGTTTTTAAACCTTTAAATTTCTTTGATTACACTTTTATTGTAATGATGTTAAGTTGATTTATTGCAGATTAATAATTAAATTGAATAATGAAACACAATATTTAAATAAAAACCTATATATTTTATAAGTATTCAATTCTATTTTGAGGTAAAATATAAAATATCATTGGTAATTTCAACATAAAGCATATGTATACAAAATAATATGTTTGTAATATTCAGACAAATTTTGAAATAGATTATTATATTATGGTGTTATTTTATTAATAGAAACTATATAAAAGAGGTTTCATAAAGTTTGAAAACAAATTTGCGTTGATATACATTGTAAACATAATCAATAAAGAAATGAAAAGATGCATTCTATATTGTGGGGTATAATATTTATAATTACATTATATATTACGTTATAATTAGATAATTCAGTTTAGGGGCTTATACCCATTGTGTCTTGGAACCATATTATATTTTAATTATTTAAAATGTGCTCTATAATTTCGACATAAGTATTTTAGGAATTATCCCATATTGTTATAAGTAAGCCTATTCCTCATCAAAGAGAATTGTTGAAAGTTTAAAACTCGAGTGAATATAAAAGTGTAAATATGCAACCCGAAAAAACAATTTTATTGATGAAAACCTATTCCCTGATGTTCTATTTATTACAATATTTTGTACAATTTATTACTTATAAAACATAAATGAGCTTAGTTTTTTTAAATAATGTAAAAGTATAAATATGTTATGATTTATTAATTTTATTTGAAAAATGTGTCCAATAATAATTGTAGCATTTGATATAGCTAATATTTTAGCATGTTTCATTTAAATTTAGTCTAATATACAATTTTTGAAAGAACAAATAATATGAATAATTACTATCGATATTAGACCATTTCACAAAAAAGGTTTGGTTTGGTTGAAATTATCTTAGGTTTAAAACGGGTTTACGATAGCTCAGTTAAGTTAGCGATATGCGCTATGTGATTCGGAAATGGAGAGAATTTCGGATCTGTATTTCAAACCATTTCAAACTGTTCGAAATGGCTAAGTTTTACTAAAAATAGGTAGATATGTATAGCTAATACATAACATGTTGGTATTTTACAAACATTTACAAATCTCTAAATTCACAAAGCAATCAGTATATTAACCCTAACCATACCGGGCTATTTAACGCAGCCAGGTACCAGGGGGGTGGACTGACTTGCCCCTCCCCTGCTCCATATTGAAATCAACTTTAGGTGTGTACTATAGTGAATAAAATTGGCACACAATTAAATCAAAATGATTTACAGATGCCTTTTCATATACAAATTTTCTTTTTTTTTAAATAAAAAAGTTACACCTAATTTAATTTTAAAGTACACCAAAAAAAGTGATTTTTTTTAATTTCTCAATTTTAATTAAAATAATTCACCATATAATAAAGTACTGAGTATCTGAATATTATAGTGCGTGTTGGTGGTTCTTTGTGCATTATCAATGAAATAGATTTCACTAATATCCACCCCGATTTTTTATACATTTGTTGTTTTCACTTATAATTTTATATGAACTAAAATAGGGAGAACTATATGGGGATCACCTACTTTAGAGGCCTATAGCAGACCCCCTCTCCGGGTAACAATGATGAAAATATTATTAAAAGTTGTTAAACATAAAGTTAGGAAAAGTCATGAAAGCTGGAGATAACGCGGTTTTTTTTAAATAACAATGGCAGCAAAAATAAAACAGGGGGGGACGATTCAGCCCCTCCCCCCCCTCCCCGTATGCGTGGGGTTAACAATTGTTTATATTATTTGATAGACATTTTCAGAGTCGTGCATATGATTTCTATGTAAGTGTTAAAAAATCTACCTAACTATCAAAATGAAATCATAGTAGCAAAATCTCTCAAATTTCCTGAAGGCAGCAAAACATTTATACTTTTAATCAAACTAAAATAAAAATAAAATGTAACGAAGTATAATATAACAAGTTGTCATAGTTTACCATTTAAGATAAGCTTGAATAGTACTCGTACTTGAATCAAAAAATACTGCTGAATATAATAATAATACATTTATTTTTACTTCAACGTCTATGTAATACACTCGAAGTGGAAAACAATGGATGAAAACAGTCAAAGGTTTAGCAATAACATTGAAATGAGAAAACAATAACTAAAAATAAGCAAAGAAAAAATGTATATTAATAAATCATAGTTTTAGAAATAGTCAAATTATATTAAATACTTATATTTTGAGGAAGCGTTTGAATTTTACAAAATTATTTTCAATGCAATATTTAATACTTAGTCTTGTTCTCGTGAGAAAGTCCAATAGTAGAAAAGACAAAATAACTGAAGACTGAAGGAGGAATTAATTGATGGAAATGGGAAGAATGGATGGTACGAAGATTGTAGGACGAGTTTCAACTGTGAAAGATATTTGGGAGGTCAGATAAATAAGTGTGAGCAGATCCAATAATGTAGTAATTTTCGAAACAGCACACATTGAAGATAATCCTGAAATAATTGGACAGCCAACCTTTGGGAAAGCAGATGTTGGAGAATTCTTGGGAAATGTTGTAATAAACTGGCACATTACATATGTAAATACTTTGGAGGCGCGAGATTCTTAATTCTGTGCAAGAGGTTAGGATAGAGTTGAAGTAGTCGAGTCGAGAGCTGACGTGGGAGTTTATAATCAGAGACAATATTTTTTCGTCGATATGCTTTCTAATACGCTAAAGGATTGGTGTAGGGAGAGTATAACCTTGGTCTAAGCACTATACCTTGGGGGATCCAAATTTAAGGTCCAGAAATCAGTTAACGTTTGAGAAACGTACTGCATAAGTTCTGTTGGACAGGTAATTTTGAACCAACTGTGAAAAGCGGAATTATATCCGAATCTGGAGTAGAGCTTTTTGATAAAAATGTGATTATTGGTGTCGAAAAGATCTAGTTAAATTACACAATAGATTAATCCATTGCTGGTAGCTACAGTGAGGTCATTATGAAGTCTTCAAATATTTGTTTCGGTGGAGTGGCAAAGTCGATAAGTTAAGATTAGAACGGGCAGTGCAGTGAATGTTTTATTCAGGAATATATCAAGACGATTGACCGCAGGAGACAGGACGATAATTGGAGAGATATTCTTTATTAGAGCTTTGTTTCTTTAAAATCGGTGTGATAATACCCAGCTAATATGTTATAAAGAGGGGCCAGTCCATATTAGAAAACATTTTATAATATAAGCTTATTTAGTTCCGGATAAATTTGTTGGCGCTATCTGCTAGTATGAAAGTATGGTGTACGAGAGAAGCATGCAGGTTATAGAATTTCTATATTCATTGTTTCGTTGATGCTCATAAACGCGATAGTTGATCTCCTTATTTAGAGACTTAATATAATCAGAGTAATACAAGTTTTTAACCTCTCGAATGAGTGAAATTACAATGTTGCGTTAATGATTCGATGGGAAGGAGTGTAAGATTTACACACCGTATCCATCCTGACTCTGACTCCACCAATGTTCTCCTTTCCAATTATTTTCTCAAACATTTCCTCATCTTCAGCATCCAGTTCATCAGCCATATTTTCTCCTCCTCCGGTCATTGTTAATTCTCTTCGGAGGATGACTGCATTTTGTTTGGCATCCTGCTTAAAATTTGAACACTTAACCTTAATTCTTTTACCGAACGTTTGTAGCTGCTGCTACCAGTCACTGCCACTGCCACTTTTTCCCAGATGGCATCTTTTTTTAGCCATGGAAATACGATTATTGAAATGTCCAGATAGTATTTCCTTATTCTTTTTAGCTTCACTAACAAGAACCTTGCACTCCCCATCAGTGAAATTGACATTTCTTTTAGCTGATGCATTCCTTTTGATAAAACGGATGAAGCTATAAAAAGTAAAACCCAGTGAAATTTAGTTCAAATAAACAATTTAAGTATTTCTTAAAATAATATTAAATGCAATTTTAAATACAAATCAAAAGTTCATATAATTAAATGTATATGATTTAACTGGTTTAAGAAAATAAAAATTGCAACTAGTTTTATCTTAAAATTTAATTAAAATTATACTTAAGATTAAATCGTAATTATTTTTGTGGAAAGGAGCCCTGGTCCTATCAAGATTGCACTTTAGTTGAATTGATTTATAAATATTTTTATTGGCCAAAATATGCAGACTTTACAGTAATAAGTGGGACGTGTACATTTACAAGAGAAGACAATTTTTGGTTATAGCATTTGACAAGATGTATTAAAACAATTTGAGAGAAAACATTTTAAGGTCTGATACAACAATATCAGTTTTGAAAAAGGAGTTTCCAATTTCAATCGATCTGAGAGACATTTTCAGTTTTGGAATAAATATATTAGAGGTGAGAAGAAAATGGTCACTGATTCCGATACCAATAATGGTATACCGACAAACTGTTGAATATAATATGATTATTTTGAATTGTTAATTAAAAAATCTATATAATTTACTAAGTTATCAAAAACATGAAAATAAGAAAACTTCTTTAAATAAAATTTATTATTTAACATAATTTACAAAATTGAACCATATTCATATAAGAAAGCATACTTAATTTAGGCATTATTAGCATTTATATCTAAATGAAATTATTTAATTTAAGGAAACATATTGAATATACTTACATAGCTTACGCAAAATGAAATCTATACGTATAGTAATGCAAGCCACGTTTAACTGTAGGTATGCGTTATATATTCATAACAATTTATATGTTAGTTCATAAGAAACAACAATTTAATTTATATCGGAAGTGTGTAAGTAATATAGGAAAAAATGATAAATTTCTTTTCAAAGTTGTATATAAAATAATTGCTGTTGAAATATACATTGATTACAAATTTAGTAACAACTTATGCAGATAGAACTAAAATACATAATTTTATTAATGTTATACCTTTTGATCTTAGTTTTATCTGTGATCTTATATCTATATATATATAGGTATTTGGAAAATAAGTTCTTTGATAACAGAATATCGTGAAAAACACGTTTGATTAACATTTTGTTAATTTAGCCTAAGTATTTAGGTGTAACGTATGTATAGTATTAGTTCCGATATTTACACAATTAATGATATGAAAATATTTTAAAGATATGTACAAATTTATGGCAATATTTTCTAGAAAATTATAATTAGGTATATTTAATTTTTTGTAAAATACTTAAAATTATTTGAAATTATTTCTTAATGTACATTGCGTTATGAAAATGTAAAAATATATTACCTTTTTCTGTCAATTTTTCTTTTGGCAAATTATATATGATTATATATAATACAATATAGAAACAAGTACAATTAATATGTGAACATAAGAAGGTTTTAAAAATACTATCATATTCATATAGGTACTATACTTGATAGATGTAAATACGATTTTATGCAAATAAACAAAATCTATTTTAAAATAAAATAATTATACATATTAATTGGAGATATTTGGAATGAAAATGAAAGTTCTTTAATTTGCAAAAACACTATTTTAAATATTTCTGGCAGTGAAAAGACGACATTGAGTTAATTGTTTTCAATTATAACACATATAAATTGTACAGGCTAATTATTTTTTGATTAATGAAATTTCAAAACATTTAAATAATAATAATAATTAATGTACGGAGATTTAAAAAAACTAGTAGAGTAATGCTTCAAATGTTGTATTAACATTGTTATTATATTCAATCTCAATATCCCTGTATTAACGTATTATATTATTGTCTTGACGTAAGTAAAACTACTTCATACACAATTTTCCTCGTATAATTTTAATAATACCAAATAAATGCCAAGATAGCAAAGTTCGTAATAAATAAATTAAATATATTTCAACTAGTTTCGTCCTGCACGGACATCATCAAGAAAGATAATATTTAGTACACAAAATAGTTGAATATTTTCATAAAAAAATAAAGCTTATATAGGTTATAATAATGAGTAGAACTGGCACAAACATTTACAGCAGTACTAAAATATGAGAATACAGTTCAAACATAAAATAAAAACACGAAGATAGAGAGATTAGAAATTGTTGAGAATATAAGACTGGTCCTAATAGAAAGAGAATTATTAGGAATTGTTGAGAATATAAGACTGGTCCTAATAGAAAGAGAATTATTAGAAATGGGCTGGTTATATTTAATGTACAATGATTCTTTTATGGAAAGGTAAAGAAAATGATGGGAGTGTGTAACCCGAAGCATCCGAAGGGCTCTAGCATGCCCCTTGAGGGTGCAAATGTAATGAAAATGTAATTAAATTTTATTGAATATATAGTTAAGAAAAATCATGGGAGCTTAAGTTCTCGCATTGTTTAGATAAAAAAATGAAAAAAAATATGCCCCTTTGTATGGATTAAAAGATTATGTATTAAGATTAAAATATAAAAGTTATTAATGTTATAAGAACAGCTACATGAAAGGCGGTGCAAAGCAATAGTCGAATTTCTCGACAGTGAGCCATTCTTAGAAATTCCCGTGAAGAGATGGCGCTTAGTTTGGCCAATGTAACGCCATTGCCTATTTTCAGAACCGTAAATTCGTAAATAACATTATATTTAAAGCAAAAGGAATCTTTAAGCTAAAAACACGGAGCTATTTTAAATGATTTAAAAGTTTGTTTAAAGGAAAGTTTAGTTTATTAGATGAATGTTTTAATTTATGCTTGAAGGGCAACCGAAAAAGGAAGGATAATATCTTTTGAATTATCTGACTGGTTACTAATCAAAAAAGGAAGGATTTTTATTTTTAAGAACGAGTTAACAACAAGATCAAAATAAAGTCGAGGTTAAAAAAGCTTAGTAAATTCGTTAACAAAATTAATAAAATTAATCAATTTTTTAAACTCATAATAAAATAGATGGCTTCTATACATACATATATTGAACTGTATTTTATATATTTATTATGAACTTTGTTATCTTGGAATTTATTTGGTAAACTACTTTTAACCGTACAACATTTTTATTTTTATAATTATTGGGATATCAAACTTAATAATAGTTTTTAAATTATGTATATTTGTTCTAATTTCATAGTATATTGTGAGCTCATATTTGATTTATAATTTAAAAAATATGACTATACAATTTCAAAATATATAAATAAATAATTTGATATACAATATATACTAATATGTTTTTCTAATAATAACCTAATAACATTATATAGGAGTACTCAGAAATTATAATAAACTAAGCGTTGGTGAATCAGAAACAATTGCTTTTCTATATAGTTAAAAAATTTATATTGTTTCATAATTAACCAATGAAATGTTAATAATATGCATGATATTTCTAAAGTCCAAATATTCATTCAAATTAAGTTCATCTCAGTTTTATAAACCCTTCATTTTACACCATACATCAGAATAGTGATTATAATATATACACATGTAGAATATATAATTGAGGAAATTTGTTTGTAAATTTTAATAAATGTTTTAGTTAAGATAACTGTTGTATTGATTGAAATAATTTTCCATGTAGACAGAATTAATAAAAAATAAAAAAATAAAAAATATAGTAATATTTGTCATAATTGAAAGTTTATATTATGCATTTGTTTATATACTTATTTTATTAACATCATTCATTTAAATTAAAAACAAAAAATAATCAACTTTACACTATATTAATCACTTAAATTATATAATTAAGCTATTTTTCTTTCTTTCTTCAATATTTCTATATTAATTACATCTGAAAAAATATTTATGTCCTTGGACATATTTCAGTAAAAGAAGGAAATAGAGATATAGAGAGATATAACAAAATCTATGTTATTAACCTCTACTTGGAATATAAAATATATTGTCAAACACGGCATATTAATTGAAAAGGGCATTAAGCCGGGCTAGTAACAATGATATACCTATTTAGATGATAATGATGATTTAGAAAATGATCACATGGAGATAAAAGGAGTAGTTTTTCACTTAGGAAATATTTTGATACATATTTGTTGAAATGAAAGGTTATTTCCGAGTTTTGCTATTAAACCAATTTTTTCTATTTAAAATATGTCTGAAATTCAATTATTTTAAAATAGTAGTATATTAATCCTTTAAATTACATTTATCTATTAACATTGTTTAAAATAAAATTAATTTTATTTTTCTTATGTACCTATAGTTCAAAATTTAAAAGATGAACATTATTATTTTTACAAACACTTTCATTAATTTAAATAAATATGTATAACAAAGTTAATACTATTCAGCGACATTTATCTCCTCATAATCAGGAGCATAACATCACTATGATATTTTGAGATGATATTATTCAATTTTCGGATAAACAAGCTTTAATTTCTCTATATAGAATCAAATTCATCTAATTAAACTTATTACATTATTTTGTCTCCATGCATAGTCAACTTTGCGACGAATTCTTGAATATAAAGGTTTGGAAATTTTGCTTTGAGAGATACGGAGACAGAGAATAAAATTTAAAATAAAAAAAACATCCGTTTTATGGTCGACATCATAACAGGTTAACTAACATTCGGAGTCTACCAATTAAACGGCACCAGTTATATGAGAGATACAATCAGTGAAATCGCAGAGAAAAAAAGCTGTTTCGGCAAATTTATGAACATATATTGTAAGCTTTTATTATTATTTAGTTCATGCGATTTTCTAAGGTCGATTTTTTTATACTTGTTGACTAGTTGCAATTAAATTTAAGTAAGTAGGTACCTTTATAATCTGTGGGTTTACCTAATCGGTGTGGAATAACCTACTACATGTGTGTAGCAATGTGGCATACATGGTCGGTAAAACTCTTGATATCAAAATTCTAAAGCAAACAGCAAAAAATATAAACCACATGTTGCCTGTCCCCAACTGACTTTAAGTATAAGTATGTATAAGTTATACATATTTAATGTGCAAACCAAATGACTTATCACCAATATTGATCTCAAAATGACAACATTTTATATTTGGAGAGGATCCTTGACTACTTGAATGTCCTTTAAAAAATCTTCGCAATATTAAATAGTCGTACGCTGCGTTTTGTGCTTTTTCCTCATTGAAATTATTTACAAATTATTAATTTGTTTATACAGATCATATTCTTCTTAATTCGTGACATTCGACAAAAACACCGTATTATGTTTAGATAAGCTACATTTTCTTTCAGATTAAAATTACATTTTGACAAAATGCATTTATCTCAATTTCATAGCAATACTATTTAGTGGCTTTGATTTATAGAGACGTCGAGAAAACAAAATATTTAATGGCTTTTTATAGATTAAAATTATTAAATGAAAAAGAAAGTGCATATATTGCATTACTTTTAACTTCTACAATATAACACATCAATTCATTATATCGATACAAAATTGATAATAAATCGTTCAAAAAATTATAATAATAATAAATATGATACAGTTATAATTATAATTATTTAAAAAATACTACTAATTATACAATATTATTATTTATTTTCATGAAGTGTATAGGTAATAATAGAACTTTCGCATAAACCGAAAAGTAATATTCTTTTTTAATACAAACATCTGTATTTATATAGTGTTATTGTTAACTGAGTACCTATTGTTATTAGATAATGTGTGAAGCAAGCCAGTTACATACTTACTTAGCAGCATAAAAATGAAATCTTACAGTTGACGTTTTAAGGACTGGTAGCCAAGTGAGTAGGACTCCAAGGACAAGTTCGAACCCCGGTACATACTCCTGGCTTTATTTAACAAACTGATTTGCGCTGCAACATTGAGCTAATTATCGATTGGTTAGTTTAAGCCTAGGCACGGTGACTAATTAATTGTGATTTATATATCTATGTATGTCCAGGCAAGGCGTGTTAACGCAATTTATCCCATATTATTACTATTAATAACGGGATATGCGTACATCTATCTATCTATACATATTTTTTATTGCTTATTGTTAACTGTTTATGCAAAATAAATACAACGTAATTATCTTAATGTTGAAGCTTGAAATGCTAAAAAATCATAGCATCAATTGCATGACTATTAGTTATTTTAAGATTAAACGTTAATATTATTATCATATTAAAATATTATTGGCGTGGATTATGTATTATTGAAATAAATAATTATTAAAATTGTTCCGTTAAATTAGTTAAAACAACTAAAAACGATAAGGTAAAAATATTTAATATTTTTGACAAATGAAGGCTGCTTCATTGACAGCGTTACTAATGTATCTTAGAGTATCTTAGAGTATCTTAGAGTATTTTTAGAGTATTTTAGAGTATCTTAAAGATTCTTGGTATCTAGACCTTTATAATATCCACAACTATTCTCATTAATTACAAAATATTAAGCCTTATATAATACATATTATGTCGTGTATGAATACGAAGTAGTTTTTATAGATTATTAAATATATTCAAAAACAAGTGAAGCAATGCATTATTATATTTTTTATTATAAAGTGAAATATATAACTTGTCCTGTTTCTAAGACAAGTTTGTGTGTTCCATTTCCACGACAATATATGTATTATGAGTAAAAATGTGTTGCAAAACTCTTCTTAATGTTATTGTAAAGATATTCCGTAATTGGAGAAAAATTTGAGCATCATATTCTTAAAACAGAATGTATTTGCTCAATGCATATATATATAAATGCATAGTTTAATTATCTAAAATAGCAGCTTTTAAGAATAATTGTAGGTCATATATAAAGAAAGGCTCAAATCCAGACCACTTCCACTTAAAAATAATTATTGTTTGTTCTAGACACAGCTACTATATACCTATAGGATAATTATAAATCCTTTTACAATTATGAGGTAGTTTATAACGTTAAATGAATAACAAAAATGTGTAATTATATAATACATCTAACTATGTATTCTACAAAAAAATGTTAAATTAAAAATGTATAATCCTTTATACCTGCATGGGTGTGCATGTCATAAATTCAAAAATCTAATTAAATGGGTCGCAACTGGTTTAAGCGCGTTTAAACATCTAAAAAGCAATCATTTTACATAATTAAAACATTTTTTCTTTCGATATTTTTATAAAATATATTTACCATGTAATCAATTTCGATATTAAACATATATTCTAATAAACAATATAACTGTTCGCATGTATTTAACTTTAATGAATTATGCATCAATGCCATATATTATTCTTCAGTAATAGATTTTAATTGTGACTTCCAAATATATTTAAAATTTTGAAACTAGTATTCTAGGTTTAAAATCTAAATTGCAAAAATGAACATTATTTGATTAATTGTCATTTTTCTACTTGTACAATTTGACAAACACTTAATGTGGTTAAAATAAAAAATAAAAATACGAGATTTTTGTATTTTGTAAAATATTTTAATGATTAAAGAAACTCGTTTTACACAAACAGTCTAATTTATAAATTCATTAACACAATGTGTCAATATTACACTGACCTTAGTGTGTTTATTTAATAATATTAATTTACCAACAATGTATTCAATTCTGAATGATTTGTAATGTAGTATTATGCCTGTTAAGGGATTTTATAAATGAGTTAGAAGATAAATCCGAATTTAAAGGTTAAATATAAGTTCAGCTATATTAAGTATTAATTTGCAAAATGCATTACTATATTGGTATTCGATATAGGAATATTAATTTCCAAAAATAACCAGTAGAACTATCAAATTCTATTATTCTATCAAATTTATAATATATTAAAAAAATGTAGATATATTTTGTTAAATTAACATAGTACTTTGTTAGAATTTGGAAGATATATTATAAGAAACTAAAACATCTGACACACTAAGAGATTGTATATACACCGACCTATGTGCAAAAGTGTGTGGTTTTAAATGTCTGTTTAAAATTATAGATACCTTTATATATTAGACAATATTGAGGTAAAACTTTTCAAGTTCAATAATTATATAAATAACTTAATTTAAATGTGATATACATATATGTATAGTATTGTTGTCCATATTACTTTTCATTCCTATGATAACATTCAAATTATAGCCAAGCTGGAAGGATTATCTCAAATCGTTACGTGGATGTTTTCAATAATTTCCCTTTCACAAAGAAACTAATCATAATAATAGTTAGAGGGAGTTTCCCACTTATGCAAATATTGTCATGGACAGATACATTGAGGGTGTCTTTGTTTGTCTAAAAGCTGACAGAAAACACAATAATATGACAGAGTGTACTGTCAATATACCTAGAAGATAGGTATATTCTGATACTATAGACTTTCCAATATATTTTGTAGCTCAAACTTCACAATGAAATAGAGCTTTTTTGTTTTACTTGAACATTTCTTGAACTTGAAAAAGTAAGTCATTGAGTGGGAGAAAATGAATCTTTGGGAATGCAAAGAGAACAAACGGAAAAGTATGCAAAGGACAGGAGATATCAAACAGGCCGCGTAACGTTTTGAGACAACATACACATATAAACATAATATTATTATATTTTGAAAATGCCTGGAACAATTCAAGAAGTTTCTTTTTAAAATAATAGGTTTCTGTAGATGCGTACGTACAAACGAAGAATACAATACTGCATAATATACTGTATATATACTGTATATATACATTATACATATTTTTGATTATTGACTTTTTGAAAAAACCAGTTTATTGTTTTATTTATTTCTATTGCTAGACATGCATCACAGGTATACATATAAATAAATGTGCTAACAGTATAATATTATTATTATCACAAAAATTGTTTTCCCAATCACAATGAAAGAAAACTTAGCATAGAGATTTACTCATAACATGATAATGCGGAGAAAAATATTTTTAATAATTCTAAATAAAGCAAATTTAGCTAAAAACTTGTTTGGTCGCTCAGGGAGTAGCAGGGTGGTGTTGTCGTTTCTAAGGCAATATCAGTCGGTTACAAGGCCTGAGGCACCTCTAAATGTTAAATTGGAACTGTGACATCCAGTGACATATTTCACTTGGTGTTTCCACCGTTTCCGTTTCGCTACAGGACTTGAGAACTTTAAGACAAGATAAATATACCTGTAAAATAAATGTTGGTTCCAATGGATGGTTTCCAAAAATTCTTAGATAGAGCCTTTCTCTTAAAGAACATTTGAGTGAGAGAATATACATATTAACCCTAATATATAATTCAATTAAGGATTATTGAAACCTATTGTTAGATGATTGAAATGATGTATGCGAAAACTGTCAATAATATTTTCAGGAAGTTGATCATTTGTACTAATATGTTAATAACATAATAATATGTTATATGTATAATAACATCACAGCAATACCTAATTACTAGAAAGTATTAGTGACCCTACCTCATGCTGTTATAGAGCTTCATTATAGCTGTGTTCAAAGTTTTTGTGTATTTTCTTCTGACATTATTAAAAAAAAAACGAATAAATATGCATAGAAAATATACGGGATTTGATATTATATACTGTTGAATTGAAAGATTGTGAGATTTGTTTTGTTAATATTAGCTTAGTTTGACCTCCATGTCTGAGGTTTATTATTTTTGACTTAGTGTAATTTTCTTTTGAGTAGTGTTTGTAGTTATTATTTATTAATTAGTAAATATTATTCCCTCAGAAGTTTTGTAGTTTCTGTATATAAACTATTTGTCCATTTTCGTATGAAGTCTTCTACTGTGGACATTCAAAATTCAGTGTTGTATGTGAAATGCTGTAAAATTACATTATTATCATTGATTCAGTCAGATATTATATATGCCACCTAACAAATGGATATTAAATAATTGTGTTCATATTGTTCTGGAAAGAATATACCTAAGTTTTGTTTTGTTGTATTATGCTGAATTAGAGATACAGCTCGACCAATTTAAAAGATTTAATAAAAATAAAAATATAAAAATAATATTGTTAGCGTTTCAAAGATATCTTCTGCTTCGTCAGTATGAACAAAGAACAATATATTGTATATATAATAAGTCTAAAATAATCTAACATAACTAATCATAACATTAAATATATTACAATAACTATATTAAACAGGAAATACAAGCATACATATAATTCGTTACTTTGATGCAATTGGGTATTTAATTTAGACTTCTTATGTTTAACGTAAAGAGCTTCTCTAAATTTATTTAAATATTCGCACATATATTTATCCAGAAAGTTAAGGATCAGTTACATTGAAATGTAATGTAATGTTTTTGTATTCTGAAAATCTAAAAACCAAATCGTTTATTTTGCATATATCGAGTAGGCTATATAGGTAACTCCACGATCCACCCGATTCAGTAACTAATTGTTTTACTTTGACATATTCGAAGACATAACTATAAAGTTAGGTTACTGAATCCGGAATGTTTCACATGGTTCATTTTAGTTACATTTAATTTTATAAATCAAGTAAAATAAAATATTAAAGCTATAGACTATATAAATGAAATGTTTGAGCTACTTCATATTACTAATGGTAGGCATACATTGAAAAAATGTGTATATGTTTAATTCTATAGACAAAATTAAATTAAAAGGACAATGCGGGTATGGATTTCCAATTAAATCCAATTACTAGTAACTGAATACAATGATTCAAGAAATTTAAATGAATTTATTGTTTAAATGGGATCAAATTTCAGGAATACAACTTTTCTTTGATATAACATATCAGTTATCTTTAAGGTATTTTTCCACTGAATTTTAGACAACACATTTATTAATTATACATAATAAATTTAAATTTAAAAGAAGATTCATTTTAATTAAATATGTTGAAATATTATAATTTTCTACTAAGTGATCTTTCAATAGTACATATCAACTTTGATTTTGCATGTTAAAATTTTACTTTTTATATCTATTTTAGATTTAAAAATTTGTATTTTATAGTTACAACAATAATTATTTAACTCCTGTGATGCATTTTAGGAGTGTAAATGAACAATAATTAATCGTGACCATCGAATTAAATCATTTTGTTAAACACAAATATTTTACCTCCTACCTACAATTATACTTTCTTAACTCCAAATTTGAATAATACCAAATGGAATACATGAAACAGCTATGTAACATATTGTAGCTTTCAAAAATACCCTTTTTATCAAATTAAAATGTTATTCTAACTACAGTATCCAGACATAACAGATATTTCAGCTAACATGTGAACATATAAAATAGAACAGTTTCCAAAACGTATTAAATGTAAAATTTAAAAATAAAAATAAAACAAAATCATTATTATTATTTTATTTCATTATTTCCGATATTTTATTCCAATTTGGAGTCAGGTGCGGTCTCCACCAGTCTAGGCGTAGTAGCAAACGTATTACATATCCTAATCATATTTGTTGGTAATTCACTGTAATGTAGTAATAAATTACATTAAAATATACATTTTGTTTGACCATAACACTGTTTATATGGAATATATCCATGTTTAAGAAAAGTGTTACAATATCTGTACTAATAAATTCTAATAAGCAATTATATTTCCTGTTTTTTTTATTAAATGAAAATTTACTATTTATAACCCTATTTGACATCGAAGCAAACATATTTCTTATTTAAATTAAGAACAATCTTTAAAAAATATAACCGAAGTTAAGAAATATTATATATTTTGTATTATTTTAAATATTAAATTCTAAAAGAGTAAATGTATTATACTAAGCTGTATTTATATAATATATGAATGCATCAACTGCACTATTTTAATGAAAATAAATGTTGTGGACACATGCACTCGTACATATACGAGTATCCAATAATAAATATATAAATATATAATCATAGTAATACAATATTGTACCTATAAATAGGCAGCAAGATTCTTTAGATCATAAAAGTCACATCCTATTGGCATCATTCCTAATACATACCTACGGATGAGTATGTATGTGCATGTGCATGTATATAATGTACATACATATTACTATTTTAGTATAACTAATGAGATGATCTAAATATTGATCGCCTAAATTACAATATATGATGAAGAAAAACAGCTGTTGTAAAACTTCAACTTTTGAACACCTGCTTCAACTATTAATAGTGTTTCCATAAACATAGTTTACCAAGCAATCTACGTAAATATCAAATATATAAATTGATTCCCACACTGTCGATTTAAATAGCTATATACTTTAGAAATTAATCAATATATATATAATACAAGATATATGCAAAATTATGAATATTGTATTTTTACGAGGGCATTAAAAATATATAAAGCACTATATTTTTGCTACAAACAAGCTTCTTCAAATTATGATTGTATTTGTTTAAATAGTCAATGTTTAAAAGTATATCCTAACTCAATTACATATTATAGAAAATATATATTTTAAAGTATATCAATATAGTCTTTTTACTAATAATTTTTATCATGATAATTAAAATTCTAGAAAAGATCTTTATTTGTTACAATAATTTTACTTTTTTAATTGTTATGTCATTTTTTCCAGATACCCAATCTATATGTAAAACAAATATTTATACTATATACTTACAATAAATTATAATTACTACCAGGTTGTTACATTTAATGAATATAATGATTTTAATGAATTTAATGAATAATGAACATAAATCAATAAGATAGTTTATTAATAAGTTTCACTTTTATGTTTTAAAACCATCAGTGATTTGGTGATAGTTATGAATTAGCAATTTATTAATGTATTAGCATGTATTTATGTATGATTTGAAACTACATTTACAAGCAAATGTATTATTAAAAAGTCTTCGACCATATAATTTGAGTTTGTTTTTCGTCGTGTTAAGACAGATAAAGCAAAATATATGTATTGGCTTTAGGAAAACAAAAAAGCATATTACACATATAAGCCAATTTTTTCAATGCAAGTTGTTACACATTTTCTATTAAGTTAAATTTCTAAAACTTACAATTTAACATTAAGAAGCACATGCTTCTCTTAAGGTGTCATATAGCTTATGCTAAGAATAAAAAATAATGAAATACACATTTGTTTAGAAACATTTAGTGGTTCGCTGATCATTTGCACTTTTTAATATTTGCACATGTATACATATTAATATTAAAAGTATATTCAAACGGAAATGTAATTGATACCTGCACTACGTTTCGACAAAACCTTTTAATAAGTAGTTTGAGTACAAAAATGGCAATAAATACAACTATAAATAAACACGAAAATGGGATTAGGAATGTATGTATAAAGTTATTTTAACGAAAAGTTACAATCAGTGGCATGTATATAAAAAAATACAGATAAACAATTTTAATTCTGGTACAATCAGAGAATTGTGTAAATTACATGTTTAGTTTAACTTAGTAACAGTCAACTCCCTTGTTAATTAAAAAAATATTAGACTGCCGTCTACTATATGTTATTTGACATTCAAGCATAAAACGTGTATTACAACGATGATATTTGAAAATAACGACACTATTATGTACTTGTAATGAACAAATGAACGTAAATTATTTTGTAATGGACTATATAAATATTATACAAAGTAGATAATAAATATATATTGTTATACTTCTTATGTTTATTGCGGTCCAGATTGTAGCATTAAAACATTTTCGGTCTTAGTTTTCCAATAAAATAAAGCGACTTGCAACAAATGTTTCATCGTAACAGTTTGAAAGGTTTACAGATACCTACTATGTATCAATTTACAAATTAGTCAAATAAACAAAGAATTAATTTACAGTTTCTGAATGATCAAGCAAGATCCGAATTCTTCCTGTACATTGAAACTTTAATTTAATTGGATATCATAAAAGTGTTTGCTTATGTATTTTAGGTTTTAAATCTCAAACATATTGTTACATTTGCTCTCATTCGGAATATTATTCAAAATGTGTTCATGCCCAGTTTAATCTAAAATATCTTACATAGGTATCTCGGATAAATCAATGCGATTTATTCAAATTGATCCAGCTATATCATGTTTATTAAAATGTATAATTACTAGTAAAATGTATCCAGTTCAATCCTTTTTTTGTAAATTATAGATGATTTTCTAGAATTTGAAGATTATGACATTATAGACAGTGGTACTACCACCTAAACGACTTTTAAATGTTCTGACATAGGTATATCCAGATTATTAGAGTCCAGAAATTTAGATATAATAAAAATAATAAGCAAAAGTAGTCAACAGAAATTTGTAAAGACTGGTTGTACGAATCATAGATATAAATAGCCCTCTTTTTCTCTCTACCTAGATGAACAATCTAGCTTATTTCTATTGTAAATTTTGGTTGCACCAACGATGAGTCATCCACGCTTGTGCGAGGCAAGAATTTCTAGATTTAGATCTAATACAGTATCCGAAGACTTTAATACGTTTTTCTTTCTTTTATAATTATTTTCGGAAATGTCAATACCCAAAATGTATCTTATTAGGTCTTATTTGTAAAAGTTTCAGTGTAGTCGATTTTGAAATAAACCTGATTTATAGATTCGGAGATAGTAAAATTAGGAATAGTTAAACAATTTATAGAAATGTAAAAAGGGCATTTAACTTAAATAATTGATATCGATCAATTACATGTTGGTAACATTTATTATACATTACATACATTTAACTATTTTATGTATATTTGTGCAATAAAAAAATGTTAATTAAAGATCAAGAAAGATATTATTTACTATATCTCAAGTTTCATGACAACAGCCGAACAATAAATTTGAAAGACAGGCGATGAGACCTCCCTCCAATTTGTGCAACATTTTCAAAAATTTGGATTTCATAGATTAAAAATTTATTAACTCTAGAAATTAGAACTTTGGTTAGAATAGAATCCAAAGCTCCCAATTTGTAATTTTGATAATTAACGCTTCTAAGAAGCAAACAGAATTATCCCCATAAAAATATAATCTATAGCTTTCATGGTGCAAGGTCTGTTCTCAAAATAGATCATTTAGGAAATCAACAAAGAGGTTATACATATATATAGTTTATCATTTAGAATAAAATTACATATTATATTTTACTTCAAAAATTAATTAATACATATTCCATAATAAACAAACAAATAAATTTGAGATTAACTAAAATTCTTTGATAACTCAATTTATTATTATTATTCTATGTATAATCATATCCCGCCGATAAAACATGCACACTTTGTTGCACAGTTGACACGATCAACTTGATTGATCTGTGATACATACAGTCGGTAGTCCCGTGTTTGCTTCCCTTGATCCAATTTTTACTGCCGTGTGCAGGTGATGAATCCAGAAGAAATCTCGCTTTTCTCTCCACCTCCTTTGTTACCCTGAGAGTTGTCTCTCTGATATTGATCGTCTGAACACCGTATATCCATGCTCGTTCTATCACGTAGTTCATCCGAATATGCCTCTCTTGTTGAGTCAACAACTGACAAATTACGTAAAGAGGATGAGAGATCCATAAGACTATCTTCAAAAGTGGGTGTGCAATCTTCCTGTCCATGGCTGCCAGGTTTGTCTGATATCCACAAACTCGTGCTCCTCATCATAGAACCATTGAGCCATCGCCAACCCTGCCTGCTCTTACCACGTTCCCCAGAGGTCGGTCACTCTGAAGCAGTGACTTAACTTTTTTTATACCGCCACTAAAATTCTGCAGAAGGAAGGAGTCTGTTAAAATGGGGTCTTCTTCAGTACTTCGACACAGCTTATTGACCTGGCAAGTCTGCTTGCTTTGGTAATTAACAGAGTCCAGGTACAGCTTTTGGTAAATAGGGTGTTGGACAATCACTTGATATAATTATAGCCTGTATTACAAAAGCTAGTTAAGGTCTAAATTTATTATTGTATTTTGAAAAATGTGTCCTGTTAAAAGATTTAGGAAATCTTTCAGTCGATTATATTTTTTACCTGTATGCGATTAATTCTCTAGTGAAACATTAATATTTCTACTTTGAGTATAGGTATATAGTACCTGCAACAACAATTGTTAACAAGAGATTGGTATTTTTAACTCTATGTTGCAGGATGAGAATTAAACACACCTTGACTGCTTCTGCAAATACTCACATATGGGATTTTTCTATAAAGGGCTTTTTTAGCGTCACATAGGTGTTGAAATTTCAAAACAAAAATTATGATGATTACATATTATTTTATTTTTTATAAGAAACTGTAATATACGAAAATAGTAAACTTCAGAAAGCAGTTCAAATAATAAAAAAATGTCATATATTAAGATATGTAATTTGTGTTCCATCGTGACATTTTTGTGATATTTGACTTTTTCAACTTTAAATGCAGTCACTAACTATACGATTATAATGTGGAATTGAACTAAGGGTTCATCTAACACACAACATTAATAGCAACA
>JAYRBW010068528.1:0-27544 GCA_036023295.1 Invenusta paracnida | reverse complement strand
ATGTACATTTGCCCGTTTGAAAATCTATCTTTTACACTGTATTAGATCTCTATCTAGCATTTCTTGCCTCGCGCAGTAGAGATAAACAAAATATAATCCATATCTACGTATGATCCTATCCGTATGGTTTTGACTATCTCGAACTTCAGGACGGAAGACGCTTATATGAAGTAAATATAAAAAGATATTATAACAGGTTTTTAAATAAGTGTATGTGTATTGATTTTCAAAATTTCCATTGACAGATTACAAAATTTCTATTGAGTTATTGTATCGGTTATGTTTTATTATAGCCTTGCTTCATATAAAGCCTTCCCTAAGACAGCGTACTTAAAAATAAAGTCTAGTTGCGTGCTTGTAGACTGTTTTTTGAAGCCTTGCATTATTTCCGGTATAGCTTATACTATGATTTAGATATTTATCGCTCAATTGAAATATTATTAGGTATATCAAATATTAATATTTATAAACTGATCATCACGGATAAATGTTATCGTAAATTGAATCACCGTCCTGGTAGATAGCACTGGAAACCCTATATATCATGTTTTGCGTATTTTATAACATCTATTCGCTTTACACACGATTGTCTTGCACTATAAATATAAATACGTAAATTTATATAATTAGCACGGTAACTCGCTGATTACTTCATTTCACTTAATATACTTTTAATATATAGCCATACTGAAATTGAAATGAAACAGACAGGAGTTTGTTTGTCTATAGGAAGAATTCTTACCAGCTTTGGAGGAATCTGAAGTAAATGACGGAGTTTTCAATTTCACTGTTAAAGTAATCCCAATGGTTGCGATGATCAGGATCAGCTTAGCTAACAAAACTGAGTATACACAAAAGAGTAGGTGGAATATGAAAAGGGGACAACTCTTCTTCTTATTAATTATTGGGTTGAAGTTTGATAGAACTTTGTATGCATGCGTATTTACAAAATATTAATAGGTATATATAATCGTATAATATTTATTTCGTTAGGAACGCTCTTTTTGTCAAGAATATGAAACTTTTGGAATGAACGATTTTGTCGCTTTTTGATTTACAATGGAGCATCAAAATGAAAGATATATTTTAGAGTAAATCGATGTAGGTAGTCTCTTTTTTTAATGAATCGGTAAATACATTACATAAATAAAGAACGTAAATAATATTAATGCAAATAATTTTACTTAAAACTCAAATTAGCCATTTTATTGATATCTATATTGAAATTTATTTTCGCGCTTCGAATTGTACACTTGTCGAAATTAAATACGTGACCCACTGAATTTCTATGGTAACGCCGAATGATTCCGACTTTTGGAAATGAATTATTCCTAAATAGCTACATTAGAATGGATAACGATTCCATTTTTGGAAAACGCTCAAGATATCCAAAATGTGATAATTATTTAAATTTACCTTTTACGTCTTTCTTGTATTAAAATTTCGATTATTTAGCCCAATCCAAATCTCTTAATCTATCTTAAATTGGTATCATTCAAAAAGTATTTCATTCTAACATAATATAAGACTTTAAATATCGTTTCTTTTTGCAATTTAAAAAAAGTATTTTATAAAGATTTTAAAACTTACAATTTAATATAAAGCACTAAAATTATATGAAAATCTATGGATAAACGAAAGTTTACATTTTAACGCCACACTGCCCACCGATGATAGAAAACAAATAAATGACTTGCCAAGACGTTAACTGAGTAAACAAATGAGATGACGCAATTTATTACCAAGGCCTATATAGTACCTATACGCTACATGTCTAATTATACTGACAGTATAATATGCATATTTACATTAACTATAATATTAAAAGCGATATAAAGATAGGTACACACATATTAGTCAAGTAGAACTATTTTTATTTTTATACTAGATATATTATTTGGTAATTGTAATACGCATATATACGTATTATATACTGGATGACTATATTATATAAATAAACCCACAACTGGTAGTACTTATACAAGTTACTAGTGGTAGATAAAAAATTACGAAAGTAGCAATTGCAAGTATAAATAAATAGTATCTGTTAATTAGAGACTAATAATATTAAATAATTTTATATTAGATGAACTTATATAAACGACTTTGATAAAATGCTTATGATATTAAATTAACATGCAACTGTAATGTTTATTTACCTGGAAAAGGTCTGAACGACATAATTCCTGATAATTAGAAATTGATTGTAGATAAGCAAGCTAGCTATCAACAGGTGAAAATATAAAAGTTAGATGATACCATAGAAATTAATCAATACATAAAATTATGACAAATATCTATGGTATCTAACTATAATAATTCAAATTTATTTAATGTATATATTTAAATCTATGCTCATAACTCTTTATATTTAAAATACTTACTGCAAACTTTTAATTATATATCAAAATTTTATTGATTATTTTTAGTAGGATCCATAAACATTTATTTCTTTGTTACATTGATTTTGTATTGGGCATTCAATCCACAAGTTTGATTCCGAGTGTAAAAAGGACCTTGTAAAAATTCTTTTATAGAAAGAACATTATAAGTGGAGTCCTTGTATATCCGAATTATTAATTTCTATAAACTACCTATATAAGTAAATTCATATCGATAATTATTTTAATCGAATTACGTTGCAATTGGATAAATTTATACAAAATTGTAGAATAATTTCTTTTCGATAGTTTATTTAGTTATTTGTAATATTTATAAATATACATTATAGATTTTATCAATAGAATCAAGCCTGCGAATAATTCGATTAATATATTTTAATCTAGGTACCTAATAATTTTGTTAGAAGACTGTAATAGTAATAAAACAATTAAACTATTTTTTATATATTATTTATTATAATAGGTATAATATACCTGTTTTTATGATATATTATATTATATATCTTTTCTCCAAATATTGGATCAATGAATAACATATCTAAAAATATATAGATAGAGAAATGGTCATGCTTATATTTTATTTAAAACTATGTTTTAACAACTCTCTTTTATAGGGTGTCTGCAAATAAATTTCAATATTTAATGACTTATACATTTTAGACTAGATTATACTTTTTTCTTGACAAAAGAAACCGTTTCTGTACTATTACACATACCTACTTAAAACCACTTACAAAAGTTTGCAATTGTGAGACGTATAACTGAATCATTTATATGTACTGTAATCCACAATCACAAATATAAAACCTGCATTAAACTGACATGTTATAGCGTCCTGATAAATTGAATCTAACATTAAAGGCTTCACTTGTTATAATAATCTCTTTATAACTGTTAATTAAAGGGAATACTTAAACAAAGAGGGAATACTTATAGTTAAGTAATAGTCACTGGTTTAATATTAATTAAACAAAATAAATCACATTATAAAAATGACAAGTTACCATTTAGCCCAAGCGCAAGATAGATATTTCAAAACAATCATTATCATTTAATTTACTGACTAGATCTATAAGCAAGCAAAGTAAAATAGTTTGGTTTTGTATACCCGCATATGTATCATACTTTATTTTAACGAGACAAGCAATATTTAAATGGCTGCCAAGACTAAAGTACCTAAAGCATAGGAAAACCAGAGTAGTTAAACATTTATATTAAGATTCAACTTTTATAGGTAATGTATGCAATTTTATACTATTAACCACATATTTATTGATACCATAATGCTAATTTGCAAAACGATTTTAAAACTGACAGCAGTAGCAGTTTTAGATAAATATGCAATAAATTCTATTTTACAGACAACTTACATAATATTTTAAAATTGCTTGAATATGTTAGCTTTTAAAATTAATTTAATAAAAATATGCTACTATTTACCCCATAGATTAATGTATTATTGAAAGTATATTCATATCTATAATTTACCCATTTACATAAAATTTACTAAAATAAATCAATTTTATAATGACGAAAATTGACCTATCTGAGTGAAACTCAGTTGTTTAAAAACCCCCATTTTAAGTGGAAACAAACTACTTTGCTAGAGCATTCTAAGATTGCACATCTAAGTAGGCAATTTTATTGTTCAATATATTTGAATTTAACAATAACGTCAAGTAAACTCATAAAGACATATTAATATATGTATTTTACTTATAACACCTCACTGGGAAGGTATGCTGTTCCGCTACTTGAAAGGTCGAATATTTTCCCTTTAAACTAAATAATTTTGACAATTTGTTTATTTTCCAAAAGCAATATAAAAAGTATTGAAAGATAGGATACAAAAAACTATTTGTAGATTATATTTGTTATATAATAAAAGATTTCTTTATTTACAAACTCAAAAACGCTTCGCTCATACATAATAATATAGCAGCCAAATTGATAAATATGCATAAAATATTAAGACGCGGTCCTAGTTGATTTTTGCATTTAGTGTAGCAACTACACAGTGCCAGTTTTATAGCATATAAATCCACATGTGTATCATGAATCGATTTAAAAACATTACAAATTAGCCCTACAAGTGTTGCGTGTATTGAAAGAGTTGGGAGAGATAATGAGATGGTCAGATGGAAAGTCGTCTTGTCTAGGTCTCATGAAAAAGTACAAACTCCTGCATGTTAAGGTAAATACTATATAATATATAGGCTCTCGTTACAGTTAGATAAAAAAGGATAATTGTTATGAGATGGGTAGAAAGAGGTGTGTGTAGAGTCGTCATTAACTGATTATATTCTCTGTCTGGGGTGTCGAATTGAGGTGCTGCTTTTTGCCCCTTTTGGCAGCGGGGGAGGTCTCTTTCGAGTCGCGTGACGTACGTCGTCTAAAACGGGATGCAAATAGCTCATAAAATCAATAAGTCGATGGATATAACAAAAGTAAAATTTTTCAATTCGCATAATTAAAAATTGTACACATTGGGTGAGGTGATCAAAAAAATCAATAGTCGAGTTTTTTTACTACAACTCTGGTTTAAAACCATCGTCGAAATGACTCCGACTAAGAATCTAATTTTTACCTTGGTCGCAGAAAACCTGACTAAAGGTACAGATTTTACATGGTGTGATCAAAAGAAGTTTTCTGAGACCACCTTTTAAATATAGGCAAGTCGTTTAATTCAACAATACGAGACCTAGTCACATAGCACATCAATCAGGGAGCCCATCCCTTGATAGACTGTTAAAATGGGTGAACTATACCTACCTACAAATAACATCGTTAACGCGGCATCCATTTGTAAAAATAATGGTCACGATAAAAAACCTTGGTCAATTTTTAAACGACCCAGGTCAATTTCGTCTACACTGTAAAAAAATAATGCTATAAAGTAAACATGCTAGTAAGCTTATTTAAATGTTATTCATTTTACTAAATCTGATATCATTAAATATCACCAGATTTGATCACCTCACCCTACATGAATCTACGTTAAACACAACAGATAAACAAAGAAGACAGGTTGAACCCAGCCCTTAAAGGGGTCGCTCTAAGTCATACTTTAATATACCTCGGACTAACGTCGACACTAACACAGGGGCCTCATTTGACGTAGCAATTAAAAGTTTGGAAATCTGGCAAATAATAAAATCTTCCAAATATTCAATAATCCTCGAAAAATCATAGTTTTATATTGCTTTAAATCAGATTTAAAAAAACTCACAAGAAAACTTTGGTAAAAGACTAATGTTGCAGAATAAATTTAATTGTTAAATAATAGCGATAAATTAAACAGATACACTAAATAGTATTACTCTGATAACCAAAAAACATTTTATTATGTGCACATAATGATCACAATTATAATCACACATGACAAAATAAATAAGTTCAAAGTTACGCATTGTAGACCTCTAAATCAACTAGACTAAATTGTTTCAATAATACAGCGTTAGTAAAATCGCAATCAAAGGAGGGTCGGTGGTGTGTGATACTCAAAATTAATCAAAAAAGGATAGCTTCTGATTAACAATTTTCCAATTCATTCTTGCACGTAGTATATATATATACACTTATTTTTAAATCATAGCCATCATATTTTTCAGTAAACAGTGGGTACTTCAATGTTGACATGGAGACTGTTTCTTTTTTCGACAACATTTGAATTGACTTCTCCGATGGCAATGTTCGGACAAAATTAATGTAAATCGATATCATTTTAATTTCCATGTTTTTTATGACTAAATTGAGCACCAACCGTATTAATAGATAGTTTATAAAGTAAATAATAAAATTTCCCTTTCGACAAAATACACAAACACTAAAATAATAAAAGTAAATATAATTGTAAATTAACGATAGCAGATAAATTAAATACGTTCAATGTTAAACAACAGAACAAACAGTATTGTGTTGTTATAGATAAATAGTTAGTTAGTTAATATTGGTAATTAAATACAAACAAAGAACCACAACAATTAATAATATTAGTGTTGTAAATATGCGTGAATAAAGTGAATAGTTATAGTATGTGAAACACGAGTAAATATGTGCTTAAACTACTACTCACTGCAGACACTACTTACAGGCTAGTCTACATCGCCTCGAGTTCCAATAGTTCTTGAAATAGAATACAACAATAAACCTCTTTACTCATCTCAATATGTATGGCAAAGTTCTCCATTTCTTTAGAGACTATTGTTGTACTTTAAAAATGAAACTATCTATGAAAGGTCGTATAAATTGCAGCTTACAAGGCATTAAAGGAGATTAGTATTCTAATACATGAACTAGTATTAATTTAGTACTAACTTTGCAGGATTAAGAAATACCTAATTACAATAAAGTAAACAATTTTAGATAAAAATTAACTATTAATTAGATTCATCTTTTTGGTAAATAGATTAAATTATAATAAACACAAATGAATACATTTAATTACACAAGCTGACTATTATAAATGTAAAAAAAAGGTTTATTCTATTTATTAATTGAATATCTTATGCCGAAAGTATTTTAGTTTACGGCCCACTAGAGCTTTGGTGAATTTATATATTAAATCTGATTAAAATAGCAGCTGATAGGTACAGAGACAGCCTACTTAATGTTAGTCTATTAATCGTTAATATCTGACACATTTTTAAAGGTAACATTTTATAATGTCTAATCTCAAGCTTGATAGTAGAAAATAATAATATGAAGACATGAATATTAGCAAAGAAGGTAAACAAATTTGCCAAAAATAAATAATGAAAATAAAATTCGCGCAAACACATGCAAAAATGGCACTATTTTACAAAAAGATAATGATGTATAACAGAAGTTGTTATAGTTTTATATAAAAAGAAATTGCTTCATAATGTATGACAATAAAAATATTCATGACTTCAAAAATAATTTAAGTAATTTTGAAAATTATTTTATAAATTAATTAATTATCCACCTTTGTAAACGTACCTTTCTAAAAACATTTTTAAACGACTAATTATCACGTTTGAATCCCAAAACGACACTGGTAGGTAGATATCACGTCTTCTGCTAATACAAATTAATATAATATACATACTTATATTTATATATGAAAAACTGCATTATTTGCATATATCGGGGAGGTAAATTTGCTCCAATTTATCAGGATGAAATAGTGCCAATTATAGATATCATAAAGATATTATTATAGAACACGTCTTCTAGTTTAAGGCAATAATACTAAAATAATAATTATTTGATATTAAGTTTAAGAAAGACTAAAGATAACAAAAAGGTTAGCGTAAAAAAACATTGTATTGAATAATTAGCAAGTGAAACAAAGTGCTTTTCATGATGGTGTTTTTCCTGTCAAGCCAAAATAAAGCCTAATTTTGGAATTATTATGGCATGCAAATGATACTGTTTCTTTGACGATTTTGACAAAAAAAATCATCAGCAATAAGGAAACTAAACGAGACAAGATTTAAAAGAAACAAAAGTATGAAAGGGGTTTCATGCATTCCATTTACATGTTTCGGTTAAACAGATGAGAACGCCTGAACAAACTACTCAAAGGAACATTCCTACAGCCGTCTCTGGTCGAGCTAAACGCCGTATCAGACATTGACTCAAGGAGCACAAGCGAGCAGTGCTCCTTCCTACAAGTACTTACTCGACCAATTGTGATGGTTGTGTTATCTATTCATGCAACACTTTTTCTAACTATGGATACCGAAAACGATAATTTATAATTAGCAATAAAACAAAGAGGCTTTGCACATTAGGCTTCACAATGTTCCTTTCCTAAATATCTCTCTTACTGTTTCTTGTTATTCCTTAACTTCGAGTCTTTAATTAGTCTGTCCCGCTACTGTTTGTTTCGCTATAAATCTTTTTCATACACCTTTTATTTATTGATTTGTTTACTTTCGGTTCGCTCATCTATCGAAAATGGTCTTTGCAACAGAAATATGCAGTAGTAATGCATAAAACATATTTTGCCTTTTTATTTATCAGCTGCTTCTTCTTTCCATATTAATATTCTTTTCATAAGAATAATGGCAACATTCACAGATATCGCATATATCTAACATAATATATGTTTACTTTATACATAATTCTATTTATTATCTAGACTGGCACTTTCCCTGTGTAACATATTAGCGCATCCGGAAATTGCAGAATTTGCAATGACTGAACATTTAAATTATAATCAGTAAGTGAACTGATAGTGATACAAGCAAAACAAACTATTTTATAAAATACCAAAACAAGGTTGATGAATCGAATGCAGACAGCGAGCACTAACAAATTATTACTTATTAAATAAATCAGTCATACATTTTATATAAATGCAATAATTAAGAATATTTATAATATATATATTGCATTTTGTCCTCTGATTGTCACTAATATTTTGAAATCAACATACTCACCACTTAACCATGAATCTATAAAAATATGTATTTATTATATCAACATTGTAATTTACTTACTCCAGATAAAAGACTCTTTAATAGACTAGTGACAGCGTGAAAAGTAGCTCTACTCCCGACAAACATTTAGCGGGAGGCAGAGGAGTCTTACTTTTTCGTTCTCTCGAGGCCAGAGTCACCCTCATCTTCGGAGCTGCTTGAACCAGACCCAGAGCTTCCAGAAGAAGATGAGGAAGAGGAAGAAGAGGAACTCGAGGAGTCCGAGGGGACGTCAAGGGGCCGACTAATATCAATGGTCTGTGAGAGATTGGCGAGATCGGGACAGGTCTCTTGCAGAACGCGGTACCACTTGCGGGAGAGCTTTGGACGTCCACGGACAGTCTTGTGCCAGACGATGGGGAAGTTCACCGAGCTGGTAGGGCCATTTTAGTAGTAAAGCAATAATACTTTATATTAACCGGGTGTAAACAATTTATTAAATTTGTAGGACAATAATAACTATAATTTAAAAAAGTAATATGAAGTTGTATTTGATAAATTTATAATACTATTATTACAAAAAATATACTTAGTATAAAAATGGTAAAACTAGCACACATTTTCTAAGAATTCTTGATAAGTAATTAACCTAAAAATTGGCTTACTCCATGTAAGATTCACTGATAGTTTAAATTAAACATTTCTGTTTACCCCCCCCCCCCTTACACTAGCCAAGTAATGAAATAAATGATAAGTTTCGACTAAATTTGAAGAGGGAAATATCACACATCTACTTGACATTTAGCGGACACTTACATTGGTGCTCTTGATTCAATTAAAATTGATAACTCAACACCGATTTTCCCACTAGTAAAGTGACCTGAAGTAGGATAGCCTAGAGGTAGCCTGGACAAAGGTAGACACCAACCTGCAGTAGTTCTGAGTAACAGCTACCGTGTGATCGAGGTTGATGACAACATGCCACCAACCTCCGGGCACAAACATGGTCTCGCCGGGCCGCTGAAGTATCTCCATGGGGGCGAACTCCACGGGCCAGTCTGGAGCTTGGGTCCGCGGGTACACACAGGTGAACCAGACGATCGCCTCGTTCTTGTTCTTCCATCCGTCTCCGGGTTTCGGGTATACCAGATGCTTGGGTGTCGTCGGGGGGAAGAGGCACCATCTGCGGGAATATCGTCAGTCGGTGTCACACAAATGTGTATTCAAATATGCTAATTATAAGATCGATTACTTTTCCAGAATTAGAAGAAATTCACAATTGAGTTAAAGCAACACTCGGAAATTCAAAAAACAAATTCAAAATATTATAAAAACGAATTAAAAAAAAATTAACTACGATAAATAAACGATTCTGTAAAAGTTAAACATATACTAATAAGCCGTATGATATTAAATAACACTAGAATACTTCAAAATGTCGTTATTTGGAATTCTGATTAAATACCAAACACATCGATAATTACACAAGAATGTATTGAAGGGCATCCCTTATAATCACCTTAGGTAATTACTTCTATAACATTTTGTTGTCAATTATACTTCTGCATTAGTGTATGGTGTACGAAAACGTTCAACTAATATCCGTTTATTTTAAATGTAATTAAAGTAGTCTTAAAAGTAAATGACTTGACCATCGTTTATTATCTATCCATCTTTAAGGATACTGACATTTTATCCCATTCGTAATAAGACAGCACATGCAATCAGAAATTTATATTTAGGTAGAAGCGATCAGGTGACTCCCTAAGAAAACAAATACAATGAATTAGTTTGAATTTTATCATATTATATACCTACAGTTTTGATAATTACAGATTTAAAAATGCAATTTTAGAATAATATAAAAATAAGTTGGTTCCTATTGTTAACGAAATAATTCCAACTCACAACGGTACCAGTTTCAACTGCAATTGCTTCAAAGTGGAATTTTATTTCTTGACACGATTTCATTACATAAATCAGATATCCATGCTTGTCCTAAAAATTGCTGGTTGTATTGGCAGTCAGCATTGACTTGTCCCTTCTAGTTACTTATATATCTATATCAGTATAATATTTAACTATATAGTATATTAAATATATTAGTATATATGATATATATAATATAGTAATATAAGTATATAATATATAGTATATATAAATTATATAATCAAGAAGCTTCGGTGTCAGGAGTCGTTTGCACGAACAAAAAACTAAAGCAATCTTATCGATACGCTCATTACCGAGCTACTAATTTACATTTATTCCTTTTAGTGAAGCGAGCAGTCAAATGTTATCGAATATTGCTGCTAATAGTTCCGTAGAGCAAAATTCTCTTCAAAACCAATTAATTGAATAGTTGTTTCTAGGTTTACTTTAATACATCGTAATTGTAAAATTAAAAATTCATTTCCTTTTTGTTGACTCTATATAGCACAATATAATCATATATGTTTATTGTATCAATTAGTTAAATCAGTGATAAATATTAAAAAAAAACATTGATATTTAATCGTGTTAACTTTTAACTACATTTAAATATTGAAGTATGTGTTTCATTGCTTGCTGTGGCTTTATTATTAACTTTTGTAATAATTTATGAGCTGTTAAACGCAATTGCCGTTGTAACTAATGTTTAACACTAGAAACTAATTGTACATAATAAACAAGCCAATTGGTGTAATTAAAAAGAATGTTAGGGCACACTGAGCTCACATTCTTGTCTTTAATCAATGTTTCAGAGACATTTTTAATAATTTTGTCTATTTTATGTCTACAATGCCTTTACGAAGTTAGTGGAAACACCGAATTCAACTTCACATTATTACTTGTTATGAACCAAATCTGTGAAAATAAAAAGTGGGAAATGTAGTTCGAAAATTTGTAATTGAAGCTGTTACCTCTTGTGTCCCTTGACCAAAGCGTTCCAAGCACTTGTTCCTAGGGGGTCAATGTGTATACCAGTGCCGGATCTTGGTGGACCCATAACAAACCATCTGAAAGAAGGACATCTCATCAGTCACTGCTATATTGTTCTGCGCATCAAGACACTAAATACAAAGTCACGTCTTTATACATGTGTATGAGGAAATGTATCATGGTAGCAGTAACATAATGCGGCACTGAGCTTCATTTTTAATTAACTCTAAAGATCATATTATTAATACTGATAAAAAATTACACCGAAAATCCGAACTACCCATACATTCTTTGAGATTAATCAATAAATTCAGTAGTGTCTGTACTGTATAATAATATTGTAAAGTATAAAAGACTTAAGTTTTTTAAAGAGATTTCAGACACATCCAATAACCAGCAAAACATCGTCAATTACCAGGATGTTTGAAAACTGATATCCCAGAAGACTTTACCAGGCTACTAAACGCCAACTAACGTAACATAGCTGTTGAGACTATTACAAAAATTGGAAAGTCCTCTTTTTCGGTGACCTCTGCATTGCATAATACTAAAGAGATTTTATTGTCTAATAAATCTTACCGATAGGGTGGTCGCTTTGACTCTCCGGCAAGACTGAACAAATCTTCAGGGAAAAATTTGCTTATTTTATAATCCTCCATCAGTTGTTTTCTTTTTGGATGCTAGAAAAGAAATAAAAGGTACAGTACCTACTATATATTATCCTATAAAAGTAATTAAGATACACAAAAGTGAAGGCACATACATCGCCATAGCTGCTGTCAAATATGTAAAGAGGACTATCGTCAATGTTATTCTTCATGTAGTCCACGAAATATTTCATCTTTATTTTGACGGAATAGCCATCGTCATCTTCACCGCATTTGAAGCGCTGGTTCCGATATTTTTTCCGCAATCGCTGCAAAGTAAGAAGGATTAGTTTTATTATATAGATTACAACTAAGAGATTATGGTATTGTATTTATTGTTCAATGTGAAAAACATAGTTTTGTACATTCTAGAACGTAATTACTACCACTAAAAGTACATGGTGATTATATGTGATACTTATTAATTATTATATGAATATAAGCATCACAATAAAAATGACTGTACACTTTGATAAATATTATATACAAAATATAAAATGATAATTGACAAAATATGATAAAAGACAATAATATATTATAACAAAATAAATATTCTACATATAAACTTATTGGAGTTAAAGAGTTACAATGATTCATATCATGTTGCTTGTTACTTGGTCATTTATTTAAAAGATTTTATTATAGTTTTACAAAAAATGCACAGTAAACTGATTTTACACTAAAAATATAATTAAGAAAAAATGAATCCCTACACCATATAGATTGTGAAACGCCTTTGTTACAGACAGGAAATGTTCTTTTTAATTTACAAACTAAATAAATATTCCTACTACATATATTCTATTTTAACTAAAAACTATTATTAATAGGTAAAATACAAATAAAAGAATATATAGTGAACCAGAAACAAAAGGCATCACGAAAAGTAGCAGCACTTCACATTATTTACTTATTCTAAAAAGTAGTGCTTAGGTATAGTTAGTAGTAAATAATAATTCTTTTTGTTTTAGTCTGAGAATAAAAGCCATTTTACAATCCAAGATATCAAATGAATATTAAAGAAAAACACAAGAATAATGATTTTATGTTAAAAGTATAATTTAAAATAACATTTAAAAAAATTTAATATGTTACTTATTGCAAATATTATTGTAAATGTGTAATAATTAAAAACAACTTTTACCTCAAGTGTCCATTTCTTTTCAGCCAACCACCCATCTTGGTCATTAGTTATAACGACTGGTATGTAGGGAATTTCATAGTTGCTGCGAAATTCTTCTAGTGTGTTTGTTCTACTGTCGATTCGATCGCCATTATCTTTCAAGAAAGTAAAGGACACATCGAAAACTTTGTGTTTATTACCTCTCCACCAGTCCTCGGGAACTTTTGAGATTTCTAGAAAAACACAAACAATGGACATTCAGTTAATAACACAGTATAGATTACAACCAATGGTAATTGTAATTAATGGTTACCATTAATTACAATTTTAATCAAATGAACAGTTCTATAGTTATTATAGTTTTATAGAGAGGGGAGTGGGGATTTTCATTGAATTGGAATCTTGATGCAAGCTATTTGTAGACACAAAGTTGTAACAGGTTCAATAAGACAAACCACTTAAAATTTGTTAAAAGAAATTAAATAATAAAAAAAAAAAAAGTTTTCGATGTGTCTTCACATCATATTTATAGCCAAAAAGAAAAAACTGATATACAAAGAGATGAGCACCAAAGAACAAAGTTGCCAAAGAGAGAGCATAAAACTAATAAATAACATTACAAAAGGAGTGAGTTAAGATCATTTAATGGAATTAATAAGTCATTTGGCTAAACTGCCATTAAAGTAACAAATCCAGCGTTTAAATAGAGAGAACTATCTTTATGGAAAATAATAAAAGCAGCTTCGAGAACACGTCTAACAGTAAAATGTTTACAATTACATAAAATGGAAGATGAATTAAAACCAATGTAACGGTGGAATGGAAAGAATGGAAAGGAAGTGTTTTTATGATTACAATTAATAATAGCTGATTTGTGTTCTTTAATAAGCGTGGATAGGTCACGACCACTCTCACTAATACAAAAATGTAACACAATATTTACAAGGAATTTTATACACACCTACTTTAGATTTAACTTTAAGAACATTAGAGACAATACAGGATTTAATGGATGAAGGATAATTGAACATAATATCACAATTAAAAGATTTAGATAGTGAGTTATTAGGGGCAGAATCTAAGATGGGAACATAAAGAATAATAATGTTGTTTCTGAGAAAAGTAATCTTGTAACAGGTTGTTATAGTTTACTGCAAAGTTTACAGTGTGAATATTGCAAAGCTCGGATTTGTTTACGAGTTTATACACTATTTTGTAGTTTAGTTTATACATATAATGTGCTTTGTTGTACATACCTAGTTACATAAAGTCAGACAAAAGCAGAATCAGAAAATAAGTAGGCATCCGTTTATTTTATAATGCTGTAATTTATCATAGCTAAAAAAGATATAAAAATGGTAATACAAATGACATATTATATGTATGTATATGCTATAATGTTTTTATAAGTAAATAATAGCATATTAATGGCAATGTATATAATAATATAATCTGTATAACTAACAGTGCTGCCACTCAAAATTATGACAATTTTCACACTTCATTCTGCATTTCACGCATAGTATTAAAACTTTCATTTAAAATAGACAGATATATAGACATATAAAATAGAGCAAATAAATCATGAAATAATCAGATAAATGTATTCACAGTCGCTTGCTTAATTGACATACACTTAGACACTAGACAGTTTTATAAGGTGTATTTACAATGTATATTTTTAAATAACTATAAGTGTCATTGAAAAAAAGTAATTCGATTAGTTAAAAATAAGTTGTATAGTTAAGGAAAGCTGATTCGCATTTGTTTCTTCTAAATTAACTTTAAAATAACATAATATAAAAGAAAAAAGGCAAAATTAGATATAACAAACATATTATAATTGGAATATTATATTTTATTCACAATAATAATATTTACAGTATACTTTTTGAAGTACATAACACAGTTATCAAAAGAACAAACCATTCCCTTTATAGCTTATTCACAATCAATTTAACCATGTTGTTCAAAGCATGTCGTTTATATGTTTTCGTTGTTTTACAATTCGATATTTTTCTTAAACTCCTGCTTACCAAACTTTTCCATCTGAGTTTGCAGCATGTTTCTAAGATCCTTTCTCGCTCCTCAAATATTTTTTTCCTTGGTCAAAGTTGCCTCTCATTCAGCTAACACCGCTATCTTCACTTCACTTCTCTCTGCCTCACATCCTTCTATCGCTGTTTCTGTAGGCATGTTTGATTTAGCTTCTCTGACATGCTGTTTAGCCTAAATAATTGCTTTAGTATGTGATACGATGTACATGATTATTTCCTTGAATTGATGCAAAGAAAAATGATGTGCAAGCACGAATGATAGTAATATCCCCAAGACTGAAAAATAAATAATCAACATTTGAAATAAAATGACACGCCCTGATGATATGATATAATATATGATATCATATATATATATATAGGGCTTATAGTACAGGGAGGTTGGTTCATAGCCTGGCATACACAGTAAATGGAATGTTTCGTTTTATATTTATAAACTAGTTAATTACTATTTCATTTAATTATTAAAAATTGCATTTTTATCTTGTACAATAGAAATCACCATATCTTAATTATGCTAAGCAACAGCATGTATTTTATCCTATTTATGCAATTCAACCATAATCATCAATACTAAACAATTCTAAAATTTTGATAATTGCAGATAGACAAATGTGCATTATTTTGAATTTTCAGACTTATTTTTGCATGGAAATATATATTATATTTATAGATAACGATTTTTGCAAGATAATAACATAAGAAGATAAAATAATTCAGTATACATATGTAGCTATCATTAATAAAAGAAAACATGTCGTAATTTTATTTGTCTTATATATTTTTGTAAAAAATTAAAGATAAACTATTCAGCATAACCAATATAAATAAAAATATATTTTGTAATTTTATAAATAATATACACAATAAATCAATCCTAAAATAATGTTTATTATATAAATAATATACCCCCACCATTACATATTTATAGTTTGTGTATAGAAATCAATGCTATAAACTTTATTTTATATAGAGAAACAGTTTAAATTTGTATCTGAATTTTAATTTAGAATTTTTCAATGGGAAGTGTTATAATATGTGTCTAAGATGAGAGTGATTATAGTTTACACAGCTAACAGTGTTGTCACTCAGAAGGAAAACGCAGAAGGAAAAATAACACAGTTAATATAATATATACTGTATACAATATATTGTATTATGTATGTCAATAAAAATAGGCAATATTGACATAGACTATTATAGAAATTTAGAAAGAATGTCATTGTTTTTTATTTTTGGCAAATGAGAAAGTGTGTCATCAATATTCTTGCATTTTAGTGATAAAATATCTATTGCCCCTTTTTTGTATTGCATGCCATGCTTCTCTTTTTAAGTGTAAAAAATGACAATTTTCACTAATGTACACACACATTTGTATAAATATTCAGTGCTTCTACAAATGCTACATTAAAATATATGTTGTATATGTTTTCTGAAACACAATTTTTCTTCTTTGAAGCAACTTTTAAGACAGAAATGGCAACACTTTTCAGTTTTCAATAGTTTTCTTTGAAAGAAGATTTCTGTTTTCTCCATTAGCCTGTGATCTTATTTCATAATCATTTTTTATTTGTTCCTGCGCAGGTGTTTAGATTATTTTTCTACTTTCTGTGGAATTTATCAAGCTTCTTCTTCTTTCTATTACAAAATGATTAATATTCGGCATGTGCATTTCAGCCCATTTCAATCTATTTAGAAGTGATAGAAAGAGTAGCTGCTGACAAATTTAGAGCCTTCAAAAATGATCAACAAGAGGAAATTAGCTCAGGCGTGATAAGCAAAATAACAAAATATTAAATAAATAAACTTTCTTTGAAAACACAAAACAAGGAAATATCAATACTAGACAACTTATCTATACATGACAGTTAATTCCTTTTTTCTCATTGTCATCTTATGTAGTACAATTTTCCAATATACGCCATTCTACATTTCAGGGTGGCTGCAATAGCTTCCTAAATAAATTCGAGTATATCCCAAAAAATAGAGAATATTAAAAAAAAGAGAATTATGTAAAAAACTTTATTTAATATATGTAAAAGGCTCACAGAGAAAAGTGGAAATTTCTATACATGATAAAAAAATTAGAAAGGAAATAAATACATTGTATAATGACAACTTACAGTTGGTGATTTAAGATTTAAACAGCAACTTAAAAAAAATTACATACATATTTAAACATATTATGAAATATTGGTACCTGATACACATAATAAATATATTCAAAAAGTATTAAAAGTAATTTAATACAATAAATAATATTTATTTTAAATACAAAGAAAAAGTTAAATTTCATTCAGAAAAATATGCAGGGATCATATAGCTTGATCTATTTGCCTAAAGAGGTATACTCTGCAAGGCAGCAGAGACATTTTTGATTCAGAGTTATCTTCCCTCATCCCAAATGCTGGCAAAGCTGGGCTTTATGGGATGACTGCAATACAACTAAGAAGGAGAACCAGATCTGCCAGCAGAGACATTTTTCTTTGCCAAAGAGTAAGGTGCAATCTCTCTAACTTAGTTGCAGATGTAGTTTAATGGCATACCTAGGACAAGTATATGTGTATATATGTATATGAAGCCAGACAACAATAATTACAATATTTGCAAGCAGCACGAATTGTTTTATTCTGCCAATCCTTTTCATATTATTTTTCAACAATAAAAACCTAAATCAAATAGTTTTTTTTAGTATATATGGCTTGAAAATCGAGTATAAAAGTATATATTTCAAATTCGAGTATGTTCGATTATATACTCGAATATTGAGTACCCCTGGCCCCCTGACATTTGCATAGAATATGGTACAACATGCTTTGCTTAAACAACTTGAAGAAATAAATAACTTTAAATAGATTAATTATCTTTAGAAAAATCAACCATGCCATTGGAATATTGGACAAGTTTGCATTTGATCTATCCTCTTGGAAATTAAACAGCCATACATCTTTCTGAAAATCAAATATTTCATTTTCATTGAATCTCACAGAATCCGTAAACATTGCTTGGAATAAAGCTAAATACTGATCTTCTGATGAAAAACTCGTTTTTGCAGTGTGTTTTACACACAGCAATTCAACATCATTCATACTCTTGAATTTCACTTCATTGGGTTTTGCATTATTTCTAAAAAATTCGCAATACTGGCAGATTGTGTTTATTCATTAATGAATACATTAAACTATAATTGAAATTAAATAATTTGATATACTACAGTACATTATAATAACTAACTAACTTTTAGATTAAATAAATGCACCTATTATATAATCTAATGCATATATCAAACTCTAAAAGCTTACTAAATACTTGGAAGTTTTCATATATATGCTGTTTTAGAATTCCAATCCCAGCTTTTGTGACCAATATGTCTTGAGAGCATAAGATACAATGAGCATGCTTGGATTTGAGTCACCAACAGTTGTATGATTACTCAACATTGATAAAGTTCAAATAAAAGGCTTTGATATCACCTTTTATAACACATTTTGTTAAAAAAACACAGGCATTGCAACATAGGCAGTATTAATGCACTGCCATCCATACAAATATATGAATGTTGAAATGTTATACAAGCAGAACAGCTATGCAGGTGTTGATCTTTAACTAGTACCATATATGCTGGATAATAAGCCCCTGTCAACATGCTATGTGACTAATATTACCCACTTACTTAGGTAGATTATAACAGCTGCTAGTAATATACATAATTGGTTCATAAGCAACTAACACACATAATAGTAACATAATTCACATAAATATAACAGGTATTTAGGTACTAAATAAAATCTAATTGGCTAAAACATTAATACTATTATACTGAATATCTATTAGTTTTTTTTTAATATCAATCATTTGTAGTTTAAGTATTATATTTTTTCAGATTGTTAATCATTTTTGGCTAGTCATGACTTTATGAAGAATACAATGTTAAATGTTCAAATTAATTTTATATTGATCTTTATTAATTATAATTACAGTAGAATTCGCCTATATAATATTGCCATATTTCACATAAAAACATGATCTAGACAAATATAAAATAAATACACAAGCCTGTATATATTTTCAATTTCAAACTAAATTGTTGTTTGATTTTATTTCAAATTAATTTAGAGTAATTATTAAATGAAAACGATTTGTAAATATGTTTAGTAATTTTTTTTATTGAATATATGCAATATTCATATTCATATAAATTAATATGTACCATGTATATAATAGTTTTTCTTTAAAAGTAAGATAGAATTGAAGTTTTTTTCTTGATAAAAATATATCAATCACTGAGCTTTCTATGTACTTAAGTTTTGCATAAATGTTATCAACATAATATCTTTCTACTTAGAAATGCTGATCTATTTGACATCTTTTTAATTTTAACAAGGTAACAATTTCGTAGTTTTCTTGCTTTTTATAAATAAAAATTTTTGCACTTGCAAAATTGGAAGAATATTCTGTATAATGAAGTACTTAATTTTTATTAAAAATATTAATAAATTATGTTCTACATGACATAGACAAATAAATTACATAATGATACAGAAACCAAAATACAACATAGAGAAATATGATATATGCAAATATGATTTATATATAATAGACAAGTATACAAAATATGCAAATACAATATAGATGAATTCTACTGTATTATTAATACCAGACTATAACCCACCCTCTAATTTAGGATTGAGATTTTTGGTTTACAAGAGAGGCTTATAGTCTAGAATATATAATACTAGCCTAAATGTCATATATCATAAAAATCTAACAAATGTTTAGGTAATATATATATTTAAAATTGTTTAAATGTCATGTAAGAACAAGGCTCTAAGACAGGTATAATTTTCGACACTTTTTTCAAGTTATTGTCTTACAGAAAAAATTAAATTTTTAAATTTAAAAGGCAGAGATTACAGATTAAAATGTGCAGCAAGCTTTCTACAAATATTAAAAATGTGTGGCAAGCCTTCTAAAAAGAATAAATATGTGTGGCAAGAGTTCTACAAAGCTTAAAAATAAATTGCAAGCTTTCTTGAAAATGTGTAGAAAGCTCAAGTATGACCATAGAAGCTAAGATGTTTTCAAGTATTAGAAATGTGTATAGCAAATTAAATAATCAATATTTAAAAAATTAATGAATCCATACTCTTAGGATTCAGCTATTGCTGCTTTTTCTGTTAATTAATAAAATAAGGTCAACCAAAGAAACTTAATAGCAAAAACAAAAAACTGTTTCATAGGGGGTTAAAATGAAACATAATCAAATCTGTTTAAAATCAATGTATATGGATGATGAACTTTCTATGGCTATTAAAAATTAATGAGCTAAGGAAATTATGATTGGTATGCATCTATAATATACAGTTTAATTTTGGATTCAGTCATACATTATCTATAGAGATAGATGAATTATTAATATCATTTTATAACTTTATTTAATAAAAATAAATTTATGTGGTGGGCATTATGGTTTCACAAGATGGTATGTATATCAACTTCATATTAACAAAATAGATGTTTTGAAAAAGAAAAAGTCTTTATATTATTGCTTTTACAATTGAATAAATGTATTTTACTTCCTGGAAAGTACATAGTAAAGTAAGAGATTACTATGAGTACTGCATATATATTGTTGCAAGCCTTACTCCAATATTATGATGTTTGAGTGATTTAATTGGATTTTTTGTTAAATCTGGTTTAACTTTTATACTTCACTTATTCTTTTCTATTTTATAGTTATTACATTTTGTATTTAACCCTGTAACTACGGCTGGGGCCTCAGAGGCCCCAGAAGAAGTTTGAAATTGCTATATAAATTTTTGTGCATATTTAATCGTTCTAAAATTTTGTTAATTCTCCTAAGTAGTATAGAAGAATATTATTCAGAAATGTTAAGAAAAATCATTATGAAACACCAATGCTACAGACTAATCAAAATAAAATCCCGTTAGGTATGGCATGGGGCTTCAGAGGCCCCAGTAAATCATGTTGGTATTATTTGTGCTACAATAATGCATAGATATTATATTATACTAATCAATATTGACTAGTATAATATAATATCTATGCAATAATGTGCTACTTCCCTCTATCGTGTAATGAAGTTATGTGCATACTTTCCATCTCCTATAGAGAGATGACGCCTTGGCTGTATTGAAAATGAATTGACGTGTTCTGATTGGCTGGTTACCTGCCAATACTACTTGAGTGGAAATATTTTGTGTTGAAAATACACTGCAAAGAGAAAATCAGTTGAGAGCATGCACATTATAGTCAGTGAACTTATAATTTTACAATTAGTGTTTGTATGGGCCTGAAGGGTGAGTGCTTCAGAAAGTTAGTTTTGAGCCCTGATTAAGGTTTGGAAACTTGATAATCTCCAAATATGAAGCCTATAAGTGTAATTGAGTTATGGCTGTGCATTTAGCCTATAGGTATAGCCTCTGGCTTAGTCTAATACTTAATATAGTGGTCCCTTAGCCTTAATAGTAATTCAAATTGCTTTAGTTTTCATAGATATTACAAAATGTGTATAAATGTGCATATAGACATTATAACTTAGAATAGTAGACAGAAACCTGCACTATAAATGCCCCCTGTCACCCCTTGGTTGAATAATGCCCTTTAAGAAGACTTGAGCACTCCCATTGAGAAACACTTGGTCCAAATAATCAAAACTTACTACATAAACTAAGTTTGCTATCTATCAGTTACAGTATCAGATCTATTTTTAGAGATACAAGGAAAAAAATAATAATTCTTCAGACAAAATAGTACTTTGTATATGTTAATTATTTGCAAAATATAATATATTTAAATCTCCGTTGGCTTTGTTCATGTTGGGCTTGGCTTAGTTTACAAAACAAAAAAGTATTACAAAGTTGCACTGGGTTAAATATCAAAGGGAGACAAATAATTAATTAACTTTAATTGCATATTTATTACCTGGTCTTGCCTTCGATTTTGCTTCCCATACTCTTCTATTTAGTCGTCTAACTGAGCTTCTATTAGTAACACTACGAGCGGTAGCCTCCATAATTTAAAAATTAACATTTTATGTAAATTAACATAGATACAAACAAATGAAATATGTTTTCAACTTTATTTAATATTATTCTAACAAGTAATTTATATTACTGTTGTAAAGTAAGACGTTATAACTTCTGATACATTCCTTTAAAAATGAATAAATTATATATATATATATCATTGTTCACGATAATTACATTTAAATGATAAAACGGTTGATAAATTAATATAACAATGAACAAACTTCTTGCATCATAAACTGCAAACCGGAATATATGCATAAGTTATACATTATGTTTTAGATTAAAATATCGTTGTTCTAAATTAAAAACGAGCATAAATGTATAGTGTGTGCTTTAATTAGGGGTTAATATGCAGTCTGAACAACATCAATTATTATATTACGTATAACCTTATATCATTTTACACGTCTACATCTTTTTCATTCCAATTATGATTGCGCGTATGCCTTATTTTTAAGCACCCTGTATTCAGTATTAATATAGTCCCATATATGTATTCTGAAACTATTTGAATATTTTTTCTGTCATATTTATTTAAAATTAATAGATAAATTATTCACGGGAAATTGTGATCTACATTACAAACAAAACATTTGATCAATTCGATTATCCCATAGGTATAATTGAAGGTCAGTACAAAATCCCACAGTACAAAAGTCCTAAAAAGACAATGAGAGTTGTGTGAAAAATATTAACAGGAGGGTTGGCTTTTGCGTATATTTTAATATTTTTTTGCTTATTTTTTTTTTTTATATATATTCTATGTGTACATATTTTAAGAATTTACCGTATTTTAGAAAGAATTTTCTACAGAATCCTCCAAGAAAACATCGATTAATAGAATAGAATAGGTATAATTATATACACTGACTTATATGGTATATATGGGTTTTTTCTCTAACTTTTGAATGCCTGTGTACAGTTACAAGTAAAAGATAAATAGTGAAGGCTTTGAACTAAAATAATTTTACATAGCTTTTAATTCAGATATTATAGTTCTTCTATATACACAAAATAAATAAAACTGATTTGGAGTACCTACTAATATCTACTCCAAAATTATAAGCTGTGTATATTATGTTAATTAATAATTGAAAAACAAATGTAATAATTAATAATTAATATTACATATAAATATGTATACCTATTATTAATTATCAATTTTATTAAACGTTATATTATATATTGTAATAGATTCTATCCGATATGTATAGATACTGTCAAAACGATTTTTATTCATAAAAATTATTGATAAGATAAAATTCACTAGTATATAGATATTTAATTTATAAAAAAATAAATTTATTACAAAAAACATTTAAAATTATTATACAGTCCAGTAACTATAAATGCTAATTTAAAAAAACTGTCATTTTTTTATTAAAGGAAGTTACATTGATATAACATGCATATGCTGAATCTGATATTCTTCTCGTTTTTTTTTGCGCAATTGCCTTGTTAATTTCGCCCTCCACTAATCTCAGTAATTTTGTGTTTTTTCAAAGGCTAGATATAGTATTTGAAACAAATCATTTTTCAACTGAAACCAAATTTGAAAATTATATATTTGTGCCTCTTTGAATACTGTGTATTCTAAATAGACAACATATCTTTCAATTTCCATTCATTTCTCAAATGTTACAACTTTTCGTCAAAATTAAGTAAAAAAATTGTTAAATGGAAAAAACATATTTCTTAAATAATGTAATCCTGATTCGGTACTAAATAATTTGAGATAATAAATCATATAGCAAAATATAAATATTATTTCTTTCAGATTTTTTTTTCAAAATACAAAATTTAATTAATATTTCGAAATGCCTATTTTAATTTTGGCAATTTTTTCGATGGAATATGCTACAAAATATCTTTGCTTGATTACATGCAAAATTTCAAAATTCTATTTTATTAGGAACTAAATTTGTTTTACAAGGGTGCCCTATAAAGCCGGGCCCTGTGAATATGCAAACGCAAAAAAACGATAAATAGGGGGATACTATGCCATCTCTAAATTAAAACAGCTTTTTTAGTCAAACTAATATAAGGTTTGTAAAAAATTCGAAGTTATTTATATAAAAAGGCCAGATAACACTCAGCAAAGATAAATATAAGATATATACCTAGATTTTACAAAAAATATGATTTTTTTATTATTTCCAGAGTCAGAATTGTCACTATAATTTCAAATCTGTATCACACATTATTCGCCTGGATATATTATGACGAGTATGTTTATATAATTAATACACTAATGATTAAAATCGTTTATGTATGAGCAGACCTCGGGATACTGTCTTACTTCCTGCGCTGGACAGCTACATTTCACACAAAAAGATACCAGACGGTCACATATCATGCAAGGAACGACATCATCCCGTCTCGAAACGCACGCAGGAGTCCCACAAGGAACAATCACAGGACCACTGGCATTTCTAGTCATGATCAACGACCTTCAAGCTGATATCAAATACGTCGATGATACGTCGTAGTTCCGTCGTTCAAATAGTCAAATCGCCACACAATTCCATCATGCAATAAAAAGCTAATTATATTTTAACATAGACAGAAGACAATCATACGAAATTAAATACAAAGAAAACAAATATCTGTCAAACATTTTAATCGATAACACAGTAATCAAACCAGTCAAACAAGCAAAGATAGTCTAGATTTCATCATCAACGTCTTACTTGCATAGTCAGATCACATTGACTCAATTGCAAAAAATGCGCCAAACGTATGTACTTCCTTCGAATGCTTAAAAGAGCAGACACACCATGTAATGAAATTATAGATGTTATACAAGCCCATCATCAGGCCTATAGTGGAATACGCAGCCCCGGTATGGCACTCTGGTATTACTCAGGCACAATGCTCCACATTAGAAAATATACAAAAGAGGGCTCTAACTATTGTCTCTCCCTACGTCAAATACGCAGCCTCGGTATGGTATGGCACTCTGATATTACTCAGGCCCAATGCTCCACCTTAGAAATTATACAAAAGAGGGCTCTAACTATTGTCTCTCCCTACGTCAAATACGCCGATGCCCTCCGCATATACCAAATTTCTTCCTTAGCCGAGCACAGACACCCCCTCGCAACCAGCTTCTTCAAGCGCATTGTGGACCACAACGAATTGCCGGACGTCCTTGTTCCCCATCGCCGCCCGATCTTAAGCACAGAACTAAGAAAACACCGTACTTTTTATTTTAAGGCCCACTACACAGACCATTTCCAGAAAAGCTTTATTTTACCAGAGGCGCTAAAATTTTAACTTTTTGTCATGTGTCTCTATTTATAATTTTGTCCTAAATACCATACTTGAGATTTTCTTTTGTAAATTGACACTCAAACCCTCAAGTTTTAGTCTGTTTTAGCTCTTCAATAAAAAACATTCTTCTTCTTCTTCTTCTTCTTCTTCCTACTATTATTATTATTTTTATTATTATTATTATTATTTTTATTTTTATTATTATTATTATTATTATTATTATTATTATTACTGTAGAGCTCGAGATATTAAGCATAAAAAAATAACTTTTTCGTCATCATCATCATCTTATTCTTCTTATTCTTCTTCAGCGGCCCAATAACATCTCTAAACTTTAATCGATTTTTATAAAATTTTCAGCACATTGGAATTGTTGCAAAGATGACAAAAATGATATTTTCAACTATAAAATGTACGCCATATATAAAACTCTGGGCCCTTACAATTTGTAACCTCAAAATTGCAACAATATACACAACCACAAAATGTACACCTTTTTGATTATACGAATATTGCATTGTAGCTTTCTGACCCTTTATTGGAATTCACCAAACATGCCAAGAAAACTGTCAATATGTCAACGTATCCTCATCTCAAGGATCAAATGTTTCTCTGTGTATACTCATAATTGATAGGAGCCCTATTACACAATACAGTATTTGGAATCCTGAAGTTATAATATCACTTATAAATGACTTCTCACAATAGATCGATTCCTATAAAAGTTCAGATCCAAACCAACAATTTGACCAGTCCGAATGTTGTCCAGTGTCCGCTTACGAAGATGCTGCTCCAGGCAGGTCAGGGCATCCGGCTCGAACTCCCAGTGGAACTTGTTAGCAAAGAGCCGTGGACTTCGAAGCAGATATGGGAGGTCACGCACCCCTAAAATGCATATGCTGTGGACATAAAAGTTACTTAAGCATAGGGAATTCATGCCATATTTGTTTCCCTTTGCATGGACAAAGGTTATCCAGATCTTCAATCGGGAGATCGGTCCATCATCCGTGGGGTCGTCGACAAGGAGACTAGCACCCGGCGCCGGGAGAGACTTTGGATTACTGTTCATTGTCGGATAGAAGGTTTCATCAGGGAGGCACCTGCCTCTGGCGTCACGTCTTCGCAGAATTTCGTAGACTTGTTTTGCTTGAGGAGAATTCACTATATAGTCCACGAAGCCCCGAGATGCCGTTATGTGGATGGCTCCTTTCGCGTATTGAATCTGCAGATTACACATTTTAGTTGAGTTAAGTTTACTGTAGAATATGTTTACGATTTTTGTATATTCTATCGAATTTGTGCTGTCATTTTCAAATCAAAGATCAAAGAAAGTATAATCTTCTTTCCCTTTAGTAAAATGATGTTACATCACTTATTGTAATAGTGAAGCAATGAACAATATCCGTTCAGAACAATATGAGTCAAGAAAACCACAATGATCCATACATTCAGATATACTACTTCGGTATATTATAAATGCCAAAGAAGACTAGGACAGCGCTGTTTCGCTCTTATTAGAGCTCATCAGCTAGCCCAATCCCTGATAACAGTAGTAAACCAAGAAGAAGCAGTACTCTACAAGGGAGACTAGAACAGCGCTGTTTTGCTCTTATTAGAGCTCATCAGCTAGCCCAATCCCTGATAACAGTAGTAAACCAAGAAGAAGCAGTACTCTACAAGGG
>JAYRBW010068517.1:0-27546 GCA_036023295.1 Invenusta paracnida | reverse complement strand
AAGGCGTGAGACAAATCGTAAACTTCAATTACTAAATCGACTCAATAATCTTCGTTTGCGAAACTTCACTCGTAATGAAATCAAAGTTTCGATAGCTGTTTTGCTTCGTGCAGGAGTTATCGGAGTAGATCGTGACAACATGACGTCAGTTCACCAGTTGTGGAAGCCCTCGGACAGCAAGCCTTTTTTAGAGCTACTTTGGGTTTGACAAGGTTCATACAATTTCTACGCTGCATCAGATTTGACAACATCTACACTCGCAATGAGCGACAAACAACTGGTCGCTTAGCAGCAATAAGAGATATATGGTTGCTCTTCACCACACAACTTCAGCAACATATTGTTCCCAAAGAAGACATCACAGTAGATGAACAGCTGGTTGGTTATCGAGGGAGAGTGCATGGGAAGAACGTACATGCCATCAAAACCAAGAAAGTACGGAATAAAGATATTAACTGGGCATATGAATCCGCGTCAGGCTTCGCACTCACTGCAAAAATCTATGCTGGACGGCAGCAAGGTGAACCACCACAACACGATTTCTATATCTATTATTATAACTACGTTTATAATGTGAAATACATCTTATACACTGTGGAATTTGTTGATTGACTATTCATGTTTGAAAAAAATGAACTATTGTTTTATTGATCTTAACACAACAGAAATAAAATAAAATTCAATTGACTACAAAATGTAGTCACATAGTCGTTTGAAGATGAAAATTTCCGTAGTACGATAAGGGTTAAATACTTTATTATAGCATTCAGTTCGCTTGTCAACCCATATTAACCTCTTTGGTTTACGATCGTTATGTATAATTTCAAAAGCTTCTTTTACTGTATTAGCTTGTTTATTTTTTAATGGAATACCGCCCGCAAATCTTGTTTATGCATCTATTACAGTTAAAATATATTTTGTACCCACGTTCATTTGGCATATGAATTAAATCCGCCGAGTGAATATCATCTTTATTAAATACTTTTAGAAATGTTTTCTAAATTCTTTATGAATCTCGTCAGCCAATTCAATATCTAATTTTACATTTGCTTGTAATATTTTCTTAACAAGAAATCGTTCAACTTTTTCTGTAAATGTAGGATTTGTAATTGAATCTAATTCTTGAATCATTTGTTGATCTGCTTTATGACGAGTTTCTAAATCAAGATTATTTCTATATAAAATAATAAAATGTTTGTAGGCAGCAGCATCAATTTTATTAATTGGTTGTTCACCATCTTTTGGTTGGTTATATTCATCTAATCGAATAATCTAATCTTGTATTTGCTCCTTAATAATTATGACCTGTAGATGTTTTTCTGGAGAATTTTTTGCCCATAAAAATCCTGGTAAATTAAATAATGATTTTTGTATATCACCTCCATGATATGATCTATGAATTTGAGCTACATACATTTTTTACAAATAAAATAAATTGCAAATTTGTCAAATTTCTAAGAATATTAAGAATTTTCTAAAAAATACAATTTTTTCCGTTTATTAATTTGTTGAGTAGTAAATACTCTCTCCTGTATTTTTTAGCCAAATTCACAAGTTGTTAAAAAAAGAAGTCAAGAAAATGACGAAAAAAATAAAAAATATAAATTTTAAAGTGAAAATATGGGCACTTTTTTTCAGAATAATAAGGCCGAAAATGGCTCAAAACTGCACATTGAAAAAAGTGAAAAATGGTTAAAAAACTTTGGTGGGGGGTTAAATTGAATACTATTTCCAATGATAAAGTGCATGAGGCAATTATTGATAGCGGGAATGAAGTCAGTCGACAGCTATATAGATGACATCCTCATTTATACAGACACATGGGCCGAGCACGTGGAAGACTGAAGGAAGTTCTTAAAAAAATGAGAGAGGCTAATCTTACTGCCAAGCCATCTAAGTGCGTTATCGCAACTAACGAAGTTGACTTCCTAGGTCATAAAATTGGCAATAAGAGAGTGAAATTTCAAAAAGACAACGTTGACAATTAAAAACTGAACTAAGATCATGTTTAGGGTTAGTTGGATACAAGACTTTTTTTCCAAATTTCGCAGCAGTTAGCGGTACCATCAACCGATTTAACAAAATAAAATGCACTAAACGTTCTCGATTGGTATGAGTCGCAAGGGAAAGATTTTGTGAGTTTGAAGAACTCTTTGTTGCGATATCCAATATGTACTACGAATTCTAGATCATTAAAAAAAATTCTTATTGAGAACAAACGCGTCTGGAATTGGAGCTTGCCTTTTAGAAATACAGGATGGTGAGGTCTTTCCACTGTGTTTTGCGAGCAAGAAGTTGAGCGAATAGTAAAGTAACTATTGAAAGAGAATGTTTGGCTATCGTGTGGGGTGTAAAAAGGTTCATAAATTACCTTTATGATACAACTTTCGTCATCGAAACTAATCATAAACCTCTCACATATCTTAAGGAAGCTAAATTTATAAATGAACGCGTAATGAGATGGGCATTGTTTTTACGAGGATTGAGTTTGAAAGAGAGTGAGAATGTGGATGAGGATTTTATTAGTCGGGTATTTGACTGACTTTGTATTATTATCGGTGACATTATATGACTGTCATACAATCTCATGTAATTGCGGGACTGGTTAAGTATATTTTATTTTGTAATAATATATTGCTTGTTAACATACATTTTATTGCTGTGTTTAACAGCTCGTTGTTTAATAACGCTATTGTAATTCGGTTTTTCTGAAAGGGGAATATTGTAACGAGCTGATTTTATTATTGTTACATAAATTGTATTGTAACGCGTTGGTTGTATTATTTATATTACCTATATACACAGTATATGTTACATAATTAATACTGTAGTTGAAACGTATTTACTTTTGTCACTTAAATTTCGGGTGTATATGATTCTAGTGTGTGGAGTTAATAAAAACGTTTCTTTTACCCAATCAACTTGTTTTGTTACACTACGGAGCCTCAGTATTATTTTTTATCATAACTACTCTATAGTAAATATTACTCTAGTGTTAATTCATCTACCATAAATTGTACAAAATTAAATTCTCAGCTTTATTTATTTAAAAAATTGTCTAACAAAATTTTGCAACAGTGGTTACTAATATCAACAGTAAAGCATGGCAACAAATTAGTAAAATTAAACATAAATAAGCAATGTTTCAGTATCTTCTTAAAAAAAATCAAACATTATAAATTCAAATATCATAATGAAGAATAAAAAAATCGCATTGATTTGTTCATTCTAATTTAAAATGTTTTATTTAATTATATATAAAGATAAAATGCCACATATAATTGTTATATTGTCATACAAACATGAATAATGAAAGGAGAAGCGCAACACTTTGTTGAAGATATAGAGCTCCATAAAATAAATCAAGTCAATTATTTAAATCAGAATAATCAATACTGTTTATCCATACAAGAGCATATTATACTAAAACATTTTGCAAGATCGGTAGGAAATAGTTTTTTATCTTTATAATAATACATATTATATATTCAAATACTACTTACAAAAACTTGCAGTAAGATGTAAGTAGTGCTCATGAAAATATTGATATTATGTTTTTAGAGTAAAAACCGTCTAAACATAAATTAAAAATTATAAAATATATTATAATTATGCAACTCTACCAACTTGATAACATTGTGACAAAAATCTACATAACATACTCTTTTAAAATAATGATTATAATGCAAAAAAACTAAATATATTTAACAAATAGAAAGGTATTTTTACAAGTAAATAAATATATACTCCCTTTGCAGTTTAGTAAACAAATGCATATTAGTAGGTATATCATAAACATGTCACATTATATAACAAACAAAACAAATACAAGTAATTTTTCTGAAATACTTTGCAAAGCGCGCGAGAGAAAGCATTGTAAAAATACTGAAGACAAAAATACATGTATCAATTTCCCCAATCCGGTCATGAACGCGATACCAACATATGTACGATACTTGAATTAAATAGATAACTATGTAGATAGAACACTTACATCTTCCTATTATAGGAAGGTCAATTTCAGCCAACACTTGATAACAATAAATAACAAAATGCAAATAGCAGAGTAAGTTGAGTGTCCTTTTGGCTATTTGTCCAATTTGTTTTATGTCATGATTTAGCCAAGCAAGTCAGCCATAAAATTCCAATTTCTATATTAATTTTCTCTTTTGCTTTGGGGATCACAGACTATAAAGGTCAGGTTTATGAGATATTCGGGGATGAAAAGTACGGTAAAATAACATGTGTACAACTTGTTTTTTTCTCGGTGAATATAATTGTCGATGGATGTGGAATATTACATTAAAGTATATTAAATTTACTTTAATAAATAAACATTAAAACAAAAGTTAGGAATCCAAGATTGAAGGGAGTTAATACTATTATTATAACAAAAGTTACTTTTGCACTTTGGTTCAATACAACCCAAAAAACAACAGCCTTTCAACAACCAATAAAAAACAATTAAAAATTATTTAACAAAGATAAATAAAATACAACAGTGTAGAACAAATACAATTCTAAATATATATTAATTGCCCAACATTTCGACGAGTGAAAGTCAAATACATATATAAATACTTACATAGATACATTCATAAATACATACATACAATAAATATATAATTTCTAGTGAAATTACATAAATCCTGGAAAAAATCATAATTATAATCTCAGCTCATTTACTTCCAGAATTCAGTACTAATAAAAGATGAAAAGAATAATTTTCACAAGGCAGTTAGATGCCCGATGTTATTGCCAGATTTATGATTGTGCATTCGAATACATGGACATTGTGATCGGTAATGCAGGACGTCTGTAACGCAGCAGTCTTACAAAGATACTGAGTAAGCACAATTTTTACCATATAAAATTTATTAGCTTTACATTGTTGTAGCGGTGATCGGCGATTGTAAAATAAATAAAATTAGTATGTATGTTGTAATAAAAAAGATTCAAATTACAAATGAATCTCACCAATTTATCACTTTATACGACTAAATGACAGCCTTACTAAAGCTCACTCTTAAGTGAAAGTTTTCGCTTAACTGGGTGTTATGGAGGTCCTGAATGGAAAAAATACAACAATATTAAACTTTGATAAATTACAGCATTTTAATTAAAAATACATAACATATAAAATAAATAATTATATCATTAAATTTCTAAAAGTAAAAATATCTCTTAAAGTAGTTTATAATGAAATAATATAAGTACATATATTATTAATAAACAATTTTCAACAAACAGTTTCTAATAATGGTTAATTAAAATACCACTAAAAAATCTAGGCGCGCTACAATATTAGGTATTATTTCAGATTAAAACAGGTACGTCAACATAAAAATAATAAGAAAAAATAGGATAACGAATTTTTAATGGAAGAGTAGAAAGAACATGACCGAGGCTAATTCGAGTCAATCGAAGCAAGATAATTCATAATTTACAAGAAATCGTGGCCATTGCAAACCCCTCTCCCTTATATAGAATTTCAGGCAGGTAGATATAGTATCTCGAGAAAGATAGGCATATTATCATGATATTGTTTCCTCGCCTGCCTTACAAAATGGGTATAAATATCTACAATATTTATGGATAGAAAAATTAGTCAAGTGCACTAGCTAGAGTACCCTAGGGAGGGATGGTCCGCTATTTAGGGAGACCACTAGAGCTGGGTAAAGAGGTATTAACATGTCAGCCTCGGTATTATAGCTAGCTATTGCTTCCATGTACGTCTCTTCGATTCCCTGTATAAAACTATAATCCCACCAATCTATTCGCTTTGTCTTCTAAGACACATAACTAAACCATGTTGCGAATAATAGCTTAAGATGTTGAATGTATATCATTTCTATATTATGTACATACATATTTTATGAAGTAGTAAGCATGCATAATACATACATATTTCTAATCAAATAAATCACCAATTAAGTAACAGTTCTATCTACTAAATATACTTATTCTGTGACAAATTTGAGAAAGTTCATATTATTCTATTAGACGTTTAAAGAAATATTATCAATCTATCTTTTCTTAGCTTTATTATTACCCATAATATATTCAAATGGAGCAATTAATGACATATGAATATTTAAACTATATAAATTATACACATATACCGGCCGAATAACAAAAATAACGAAACAAAATTTAATTATATTCGCGAAATTAGTTAAACAATAAAACATAATTTTAATACCAACTTACAATTAATGCGAGTATTGCAGCATCAACAGACTCTAATTGAGCTAGAGCCATCTTCTTTTCTTTCCTGAAAGTACAAAGTTATTATATTTAAAACAGGATGCAATACTGCTTCAACTATAAGAAAATAATATAAACCTAAAACTATAACTCACATCTATTTATTTTATATGTGAGCAAGTAAGCTTACGCATTTTATTCATGTGAAAAGAATAAGACCAATAAATAACATGGTAGAGAATCGATAAATTTGTGTAACTAAAAATATTCAAATAATTGAAACTCATCGAAATATGTCACACTCTAGAAATTTACATTGATTCAAAGGGACTGTTTAGTTAACATTTACTTCATTATTCTTAAGTCGGGAAAAAAGGGGAAAAAATCATTAGTCTAATTAATTATTTTGTCCGACATAAACTAAAACATTTAATATTTCATTGATTGTATATACTATAGCAAATAATGTAACAATAAATTTTGAAGATAAATAATTAATTATACCCCAGATTTTACGTGCAGTGAATTAAACAAAAAATTACTAAATAGAAACAAATAATAGGTATTATGCAGTCATTAAAAATAGTATGCTAAACACCAACATGCATGAAATGAAGTAAATCAGAAATTAAAGATTTTAACCTCAACAGAAAATGGATGCATTAGCTAAACATAATAATGCACACGTTATGCCCACTAACCCCTTCCATATTTAAAAAAACGAACACTGGGATTACTAAATTATCAGATTACCTATTTTCTACCTCCTAAAACATATGTTCAGTCGTATCTGCCTCTTTCGTAACATTTACCTCTTTATTGTTCATTTATTTCTAGAAACCACACCACATATATAGATCTATATTAGTCGTTTAATATGTATAACTGTTTAATACCACGATTTCTAATTCAATTTAGTTTTAAATACAATTTCATTGACGTTTTACTTAAAAAAACTATTGAGTGAATGATTATAGAAATATTTGCATAATATTTCAAATCTGCGATACCAGTGTATAACAACGTGTACAAAAATATCTTATTTAGACATACAATAAGTTCTTATTTAAATAGCTATATTGTATAATGATAATAAAACGAAGTAATTAATAGTTCGTAACGTAACGTCAGATACGAATAATATAGCATGGTAATATTGTATCAACAGTAATTAGCAACAATTAGCAAAATGGAAGAAAGGGTATTTAAGTAGTATAAACTTATACATAAAAAGTAAACGAACAAACGTGAATATATAAAGTAATATAGAGTGGATGCTCCAATTTGGGTTAAACATAGTCAGAATGAATTAGAATATACCGGATTAACTACTTTTATACATTGATTCGTTTTGTCCTTTCAAACTTGTATTTTGAAACAATTTGAGAAATCAAAATAAGAAAGCGAAAAAATTGTAGCAAGTCGGAATATTTATAAGCAAAATGCATTACTAAATTGACTAAAGTTTGATGCATTAAAAAATATTATCTTTTCATAAAAATAATAACTAATACATATTATGTTCATATTTTTTTTTCACTGCTTGCACAAGTGTGCAGTGCAGTGTAGGAAATATTGTTACAGGGTAGTTACATAAAACGATTTTAAAGGTTAATGTACAAGATAGAAAAATTGTTAATGGTGACTGATCTAGGCACGATACATCACGAATAGTTCATAACCCTTGGTGCCCAGTACCGGAAGGATTTTTCGCCAAATGCTGTCTTGCATCGTTGAGTTGCAACGTAGCCTCTTGTGATGCTTCTTACCATTCTAGCTTCGTGCGTATTAGCTGCTCATGTGGTTGCCGGTAGCATGTGAGAGAGCCTCAGGATATCCAGTCTCCCAAACTTTTTTTACAAGACTCTTTCGGGCTTTTTTACGGAGCCTCGAGTGTTGGCCAGCCCAGCTGTGTCATTGCAAATACACTTCTGGCCTTGTCAGCAACTGTCCTTGCCACAGCTTTATAACCCCGATCGAGTAGAGCCTGTGCTTTTTGTGAAGAGTCATCTAATACCATTTGACATACATGAGATGGGGGGTAGCCAGTGATTTTGCAAGAAGTTCGTTATCACTCTGAGAAAGATACTTTGCAACTCGGCGGAGTGATTTTACTACGCCAAACACTCTGTTTACCACCTTCTCACAGTGAGGGAGCCACGATAGAGATGAGTCAATTGTCATTCCCAGAACCTCGATGGCCTCTGCGTAAGGTATGACCCTGCCACATTTAAGAATTTCCTCTGGTAATCCAGATGCCCGCTTTCGTTGAGTCCCGCATCTAAATAATTGAGTTTTACTGGGTTGGATTGCTAGTTTATTTGTCGATGCATATTGATCAAAGTGCTTTAGAGCCATATTCAGCTTGTTTGCGTCTATTAAATCAGTCTTATCGCATGAAACAATTGTTGTGTCGTCAGCGAATTGTACTAGCCCTAATTCAGTATCTTTTCCACTTATATAGGTGTCACAATCGAGCACGTATAAGGTGAAAAGGAGCGGTCCCAATATGCTACCTTGCGGCACGCCATAATTAACCTGACGTCGAATGCCGCTGAGAGGTCGAACGCAGCAATCAAAACGACATTGCCATCAATCGAGCTTGTTACTAAGTCAACCAAATGGATGATTACCGTTTCACAGCTGTGTCCTTTTCGAAAACATGAGCTGCTGGGGAAAAACGTCCATGTTGTTTGCATGAGCGATAGATAATTTGCTCGGATATCAGTCGTTCAATTATTCGATAGATCAAACTTAGCAGAGATACTGGGCGATAGGACATAGGAGTGCATTCACAACCTTTCTTTTTCCAAATTGCAGTGACATCAGTTAATTGCCATTCGGATGAAAACTTATTCTCTCGTATACAAGCATTTGCTAAGGCAGTAATATCATTAACAATTTGTATGCCCAATTTTTTTCAGCACTGACATAAGAATATCATCGGCTCCTGAAGATTGGGTGGAATTGGCTTTCCACAATGCTGTTAAGATATCGCCATTTGTTATGCGTCGAAAAGAAGTCAGCTGTGTTACATTCAAAGTGGAGATGTTCATGCATAGTGTTGTTGGGATCTTATCTCTTATGTTTACTGGTTTATCAGTGACTTTTTCCGATTTAGTTTCTTTTAGATTGAAATTAACATAAACGGCAACTGCATGATGATCACTTACATTGCGAAAGATGGGCTTTGTTGTAGTATTCCGAACGAGTATCAAGAGTTAATCCTTCTTTCGCATTGCCTTTTTTGGTCGAGTAATGAATTTCATCCGTTTTTAAGATTAAGTGAGCGTAGAAGAGATACTAACTTATGTGGCTTTGGATGTTGTGATCTCACATTCATATTCAAACCGCCCAATACGTACATGTTCTCACACTCAATACGGAGTTTTTCGAGCATGTCAACAAATTCAAGTGATACCGTCTGACAGGGAGATCGATATATGAAAATTCACCTTTCTTCACCAGCATCAAATGCAACAAGTTCAAAATCGTAGCCGGCGTGTCGATGCACTTTTTTGATCAACAAATTATGTTTTGCGTACAAGATTAATCCACTCCCGCTTTTCTTCTTACTCTTTGTTGGGTCTCTGTCTTTTATTGTGAGCGCCGTATCCAGAAAGTGATGCCACCGATGGTTCATGCGAGGCATCCATTTTGGTCTCACTGACAGCAACGAGGTATAGATTCTGTTCATCCATCATTATTGAGAGTTCCGCAACTTTGCTTCCGTTTTGAAATAGGAAACCTTCAGCATTCCAAATAATAGCCGCAGGACTTGATTTCTCTGTTTTGAAGAGTCGACAACGCCAGCCTGATCTACTTTCTCGGCGTTGCTTTCAATGATTGGGAGAGGAGAGTTTGAATTGGTTGTTGTTCACATTGCGATTTGGAGTTACGAATGAAGAATCGGGGCGCGGCTGACCCAAGTTCGTCTTCCACATAACAAATAATTTTCAACACAACTTAAAATTTATACAAGTAATGTCTATTACGAGCGTCCACTAATATAAGATCGAAATATGTTAATTATGGGACACCCCAAAGAAAAAATTTCAAAGCTTTATTCATATAAACTGTATCCTAATAATTATTTTAAAACAAACAAAGTTAAATCAATAAAATAAGTTATGAACGATATATCCGGATTTACTAATAAAGAAAATTCAAATTAACTGCAAATTTAAGTTAAATTAGTATTTAAAGTTTTAAGAATAGAAGTAATTATACTCACAGCATGAATCGGAAAGAAACCAAGGTGTATCCCTTCTTGTCGAAAAGTGTCTTGAGATCAGCTTCACTAGTGGTGGCGGGGATATTGCTTAGATGAAGTGTGGCGCTTGGTGGAAAGATGTTCTGGTAATTCTTGGAATGGGGTTTCTTGAAGCGGTGCAAATTCGTTACTGAATAATCTTTAGTGAGGCCGGCATCGTGGGCACCCTCCTTAGGCAGCTGTACCTGAGCGTGTCGGGAGAAGGCGATCTTGAGAGGCCGCTCCCACACGCGCATCCCATTTAGGTTGTCCAATGCTGCAGAAGGAAAAAGGTCCAATAAGAGAGTTGTATGGTAAGATCTTGTGAGTTCTATTTATACATAGATATAGAATTATACTCCAAATATGGATTGGTATTTAACTGAACGATAACTATGAAGTGTCAGTCTTAGCAATACAAGGCAAAAGGTTATTTATTATAGATAGAAAAATTCACTCGTAGTTATTTAAAACTCATCCAAAAGGAATTATTCAATTAGGTATTGAAAAATTACCTTCATAGCCAGAATATTTAACAAGTTTTACTATTATAATCTTGATACTGGAGTAGCTTAGATAAACGAGTTTTCATTTGATTTATTATTATTTCCACTTAGATTTCGCCGGAATGGATAGGTATAAGATTGTTATATCTTTTACTACTACTACTGTATGTATCCACTACTATATCTTTTAAACATACTATGTTGCGGCTTAACTCCTTAGAGATAAGCTAATTGAGATATAGATTGATTAAACGTTTAGACATGGCTGAAGACAATTGCAGCGGACAATATAGTCTAAAATTACATAGTAAAATTTAAAAAATGGTCCATACTATACATATGTTTTTTCGATATAATATTGTTGACATTAAACAAATGTAATTTTTGCGAAAATCACATTTTTATCGAATCTCAAACAAAATACTTATTGTGCATAGCGAAATACAGTTCTTATTCTTGACTTATAAAATATGTAAAATAAATATACACATTTTTAATATAAACATTTATACTAATATAGAAAAAAAATAAAAAAAATAGTAGCTATTAAAATATTTTGAATCGAGATAATTGAATGATATTTTTTAATTTGTTAAAAAATAAAAGATAGCTCGCCATTAGAAACACAACAAACAAAAATATTACAACACAGTAAAGTTATAACTTTATCATTATTCATTTATTAATAAATTAATCTTAAACCAGAAAATATATTTATAATATTCACTATAATAATAATATCTGAAGAAATATACACAGAAAGTATAACATTCAATTTAATTCATACGCTAATAATATACCTACAACATGTTACAACAGTAAAAAGCTTCACCTTGTTATAAAGTTTAATAGGGGTACAATGGAAAAAAACAAAAACGATAACGAGAAAGCTTTTAGCAAATTAATTTAACACGTTTATTTGAATTTCTCTCTCAAATAAAATCACTTTTTGCTTCGTGCAAAAACAGGTAGTGAAGTATGGCTGAACAATTTGTTCCAATTAGCTAAATCATACTTATTTTATGGCATATATAAATAACACACGACTGGCTAACTAAAACTGCTAATTTATTTCTTAGATTGAAGCAGTGATTACGATGTTTCTTTTGTATCAACAATTTGGGTGACACACATGATAATGTAAAGTACGAGTATGCACCTGTGTGTATAGGCGTGTACCTATGTACCTATATCACTTCCACACACAACCAAACAACCATGACTTCTTTGATAAAATTTGACGCCAATACACACATACGTAGGCATTATAATCCCTACACACTTACACACACACACATATATGTATGTAGAGCGATAATACCCACTACTCAGTCTAATAGACAACAACAAACACACAACAATAAGACAGACCGAGTCATAAAGGGGGAGAGTATGGTCTGGAATTCCCCTTTCCTGTCCTTTTTCTATTCTCTAAAACGCATCGTCACATACTAAATTTCTACAAGATATCTAGAAGCAAGTAGAGGAGCAGAGAATGGAATGGAACGGAACGTTGAGTAGGAAATAAACATAGCAGTACAGTATTCATGGACTCAATGTATGTAGAAGACGATAGACCGAAAGGATATACAAATGCCTATAGTACCATTACTACTTCTGCTTGCTTGCGTGTCACGTGTATTGTCGATGTTGTCGCCAGATCTGAGACTCTAGCGAGGCAGTTCACGCTTTGAACAGCTCACAAATGAGAGCGTGGCAGAGAGAGAATATTATATATTCGAGAGCGAGGGTCGATTAGTTTCGTATTCAATAACCAGCAAGATAACATTATTGAACGAGCAAGCGGCGCAACGCCTCTACGAATCCTATTCTCAATTCTCCTACCATCCCCATCAGCGCAAACCTTTTTAGTCTCTAAAATTCACTTATCTAATTGAATTTAGGAGGTTTTGACAGAAATATAACTCCGCTATACTGCATGTTTCGTGATGGTGTCGCTGACACTAACCTTATTAACCGCAATCAAGACCCCCAAATCCCTTGCCCAATTGCCTCCCCTAGTTATCTGTTTTCCTGACATCGCCATTCGGATATAACTCAAATTATTCTCACTGAGATCCACATAATTTTTCCTCTAACCAACAAGTAAAAATAGGCTAATGATGGCATGAGATTAGGCCTACTGGTTTAAACAAAAAACATAATACTTCTAATAAATCTAATACCCCCTTTCTGCAAAAATGCCCTCAACACTGTCCAACTTTCGTATCTTTTCCAGCAACCTTCTTATGATAAAAGGGTAAATATTTAGAAATATTTATGTGGGATCATTACCAAAGTAAGATCAATTAAAGAAACATTCGGGATACTTTAGCAGACAATATTTTTTTGTATATAACAAACTGTTTCCCTTAAAAGAAAACGTTTATGCTGCCATATATGAGCTGATATAGATGATAATTAATTTAGACAAATTGGTTAAAATCCTAGATAAGCAAGACTAAGTGGGAAACATTTTGCCGATAACAGGATTAATCTTGCAATAAAATTGAGGAAGAACACAAGGAAAAAAATATTTTTCACCGAAAATATACATTATTTATAAATAGGAACGTATGATACGCATTTAAAAAAGACAAATTTCTAGTAGGTACTAACTGATTAATTCAATATACTACTACTACTACTACTAATATAAATAATAGTGATCCCATAGTTGTTCTCATTGTGATTTAGGTTAATTTTATAAAGATATTTTATTATCAGTATGTACGGATACATTACGATAATTTGTTTATACTGAGGCAATACTGTTTACAAATAGTTTTACTAACACTACTAAAATACAAACAAAGTGATTTTTAAAATGTGTAACTTAGTAATGATTAGTGCATCCCAAGACAGTATGCCTGTAAGCAAAACAAAATAATGAAATCGATTGTTTTGTTATCTACTTTTAATTTTCAAAAATTAGAAATGTGTTATCCTTAGACGTGTATTATTCTAAAAACGAACATCTAAACAAATTTTCTTGAAGTTAATTAGCTTTTTCAAAAATACGATGAAATTGAAACGAACACACAAACTTCAATGTAACACAGTTCAAATTAAATCAATCCAAGAAAGAAGCGAAGATATCATATAACTTCAGTGGACAACGGCTACGATAATATTATACATACATAATGACGACATATTTGGATCATATAAAGATAGGTTTTCTCCAGAAATTAAGAGAAATAGTTGCAATCTTCAAGAAGAATATAGATTTAGCGTCAGCAGCAGTATAGACTGACTAACTGGACAGACAAGGCAACCACTTTCAAAGGGATTAACCACACAGGAAGAAAGAGGTTGACTTGAAAGTAGGAGGGAATCTGTACTACCTATAAAGAAGGAAGACAGAATCAAAAGGCCTAGTGAACTCTTCGCCGACATATGTACACGGGGCTTCTATGCTTCCCTCTCTGATATGTATTTATTGATGAAGCTCATTTCTTTGTTTATCAGATTTATAGTCAAACATACCGTGCATCTGTATATTGTCATAATGCATCTATGTAAGTAATACATGTAGATAATGTGATTATTAAAATAGACCAACTTTAAAATGATTATAATTATAGTGACAAATTTTAAGAGGCAAACAATAATATTTATTTTTATATGTAGTTAACGTTTAGTGAAACAAAAAAGTCGAGCCAAATGATTTTAAAATAGAATTTCTCAGGAGACAAGAGTGGGGCGACTGTTTCTGGGTCATAAGATCGACCCGAGATCTCTTGACACACTGATAGAAGCGCGGGTCACCAGCATGTTTGTAATAGAGAGAGTTGAATCCAGAGCCGTGAGTAATAATAAAAGAATTCGGAGACGAAAAGATACTATCAAGTCGAGTGGAAAAGGGAAATCCACCCATCCACTCTGGTTTGCTTCAACTGCTTATATTAGGCATATAGATAATCTTGTCTAAAATCAATGCGTATTAGGTTTGGATAATGGTCGTTTGATCGATTAGTAGAACACAAGAAGTTTCAGTTCATTCACGCTCCTGCTCGCGTTTTTCTTACTTCGATGCGCATGCAGATTGCAGTCAGGTGGGTAGGTACCTACTGCTTGTACTAGTTCTGTCTCTTCCCTGTTCTTGAGATAACTGGCTGTTTAATGTCACTCTCACGGGTAATAAGTCCTCTCCACCTTTAGATATAGCGAGCAGTCGATATGCCCCCGTACAATCTGGCATACATACGTACCTCTACTCACGGCCCGTAGACGTGAAAAAAAGATAGGAGATAAACAATTTTTCAACTCAACTACTTCTCTACATTACAGGTTCACAGTAGCTGTCTGCTAAATGTGAGTATAGCAAAGGGTTGCCTCCATGGAAAGCAGTATTGATACACTCCAAATGTGCACTGCAATACAGTGCAGCCCAAGCTTAAGAGGGGATTAGAAGGTGAACGATGCGATGGATCAAACTCACAAGTAGTGATAATCAACAATGGTGTAGACAAATCAACATGACAGACCCCCCACATATACCCATACCCCATAAGTTCTTTAAACTTAATTCCTAGGATTTTCGCGGCCTGTCAATCTCATTGATTTTATTTTAAAACCACATAGTAAGGAAGTAAAGAAAACTACGGGATGTGAGGTGAAGACTATGTATGATAGCATACGGAAAATACTGTGAAAAAATTTATAGAATAAATTAATAGAATTCATTTTTTGTCCTCACATTTATTTTCAATTAAGTAATGAAACATGCAGCCATGAAAAATGATGGAAATTATTTTTTGGAAAATTGTCTAATTATCAAAACGTTAAATTCCGATTAATATCGTTATTATTCGGTGCTTCAAAGTCATATGTCAATTAAAATTGTTATAAAAAAGTGAAAATTACTTGCGTTTGTTTCTGTTTGCCTTTGAATAATATTTATTATTAAAATTAAATAATGTTTTAAGTGATATAGTAGCGTTTACTACAATGTTAAATAAATAATACTTAATAGTTGTACCTTCAATAATATTTCGATGTGTGTAGCAATTTAACTGTCAAACATATAGATTCAGTGACACCGGCAATGATTAAAAAAAATGATATTCGCAGTCCGATTTATGCTAACGAGCACTAAAGAACCACATAATAATCTAGTATATTGAACCTACAAAAATATTGAACGTAATCATACCTGTCTGAGCTTGTTGAGGATCTGTAAACTGGATTAAGGCGTTGTCCTTCTTGTTAAACATCACCTTTACCCGTATCACATCTCCGTAAACACCTGGATAGCGCAAACAGGGAAGGACATATAGGTAAATGTAAAACAACTACAATGAGACAAAAGATTGATACACGTGTCAGTAGCGTTATAGGGGATAAATGCCTGGTATGTGAAGCGCATAAAAACAAGGTATCTGTATAAATTGAATTGAATTATAATAATAATACAAAAATAGTTATTATAATAATAATACAAAAATAGTTATTATATAATAATACAAAAATAGTTATTATAATATACGAAACATACTAGTAAGCACATAAACAATGGCAGAAATTGTACAAGTAATTAGGGTAAACTTGACTTGCAATTAAGAAAAGTGCAGAAAAAACCCACCTAAAATTGAGTGTCGATCGTTAGAAGAATAAAATAAATCAGATGCACATTGACAGAATTTGAAAGGGAATTCATATTTTAATGTTTTTTAGAATACAAGTGAATTCTATATTATGTTATAAGCAGTATATTGAAGATTCGTCAATAAAAAGATCAAGATCAAGAACATGTAAAATATTAATTAATGTGACATTTTGAAACTAAAAACTTGCTTGTTGTTACAATTCCAAAGTAATGTTTTGAAAGGGAAATTGCATTATTATCTATTGGGTAAGGCGGACATACTTTTTAAATTTTAAACCTATTTTCAGTGCATCGTGTAGATAGGAAAATCCAATTGATGTTAATGACAACTAAAAATATTTATGTTATCAAGATATCTCCCAAAAAATGATTTTTAGTGTCAAATTATCAATTAAAATTAACTAATATGATCTCGATAATTTTCCAGTAAATATGATTGTTTAAGGCAGAATTTAAAAAATTATCATAGCCTTTATATAGAGCTATTTGAAGTATCATTATCAAACATTTAAAGACTAGACCTGGCTGAATAATGAAATTTTAGCGGCTACCACTAAAACAAGAAATTATATGACAACCGTGTAGCTTGACATTTAAAAAAATAAGTTATAAGTCTAATTTCTACGATTAAAACAGCAGTACATTAGTTAAACCATGGTAATAAAACTGATCATAAATTACTCAGATAAATATCTAATATAACAATATGTCAATAATAAATAAAAAGTGATAAATTTAAATAAAAGCAAAAATACCACAACGAATCGTAAGCGAAAACAAAAAGACAATTAACACGTACCAAAAAGTGTGAAGAGAGCATCGGGATTGACCTTCTACTCCGAAGCAATAGAATAGGAGGAAAAAGTGCATGGCGAGAAAGAAATAAAGAGATTTTAAAGCACAAAGCGGGAGGAAAATAAGATACAAAAAGGGGGTGAATTTATAGAAAATTGAAATGATTGAAAATATGTTTAAGCGTTTAAAAAATGAAAATATGAGATGAAGAAAAAAGAGAAGAGAGGAGGAGAGCAAGGACAAAGAGAGGCAGACAGGGGGAAGGAAGGAAAGAAGGAAGGAAGTGGCACCAGGCAGCAACCAACGAGAGAATCCAAGGTGAAGATGAGGTCCATCGTGGAATGAATAGAACCAACGGAAATTGTTCATTGGTTATATGAAAGGAAATAGAGAAGAGAGAAAACAAAACATTTAGTAGGAGCGTTAAGTAGGTAAGTAGGTAGAAGGGGTGAAATAGGATGGGTTGGACCAACAGCTGCTCCAATTATATTCTCAGATTTACAGGTGGGTAATACACGAAAAGACAAGGGGAGAAGAAAAAGCAGGAAAGCAAGGATTTACAGGTAAATAGGTAGATAAGTGTAGAAACCATGATGAAGTAATTAGGAAGGAAAGACACTGGAATAGTGATGATATGAATAATCAAATATTAAACAAAGTGTATCCTTTATAATGTGAGAAAAATACAAACTAAATTAAATTCATATTCGTATATCTACAATATCTACAAAAATATAAACTATATTTTCAGTATAATACCAAATACATTCTACAAACAATCAATGTATTATTAGTAATATGATCATGCAAATGACATCGTACATAATAATATATAATCAGAAAAGTAATCAGAAATAAACAGAATCATTTTCGAAAAAAGGTAAATAATATAGTTACTCATTTGGTAAGATTACTAAATGTGATTTAATACTTCTTGTCGTAAATTATAACATGGGCAAAAATAAGCATGAAATATTATTTTTAAATGTACATTATTATTTTAAATATCAGCTCACCACACACAGGTACGTGTATTATTATTTTAACTTATATATATATATAGAAGATAATATTAAGATAAAAAAAATGCTTTGTTAATGGCATCCATTAACTAAGACACACTTTCCGGCAGACAACAGTGTATTTCACGCAAGGCAAAAACACTGAATATTAAATAATACATGTGGTAATGAAAGTTTATAAACCACTGCAAGAAATATTATATATACATAATGTATAAAACTACGTATTTGGAGTTGGGGAAATGGAAAAATGGGAGTTTTCGGCTTTCATCATCCTTGCTTCTTCCACCCAAAATTCACACACAGTTGAGGCATCTTGTTGGGTAGGTATTATATACTATTATATGTATATACACAGAGGGGAAAGGGTTTAGCATTCAACATTTTAAAAATAATTGATTTAAAGAATTAGAAAGGATGCTTTCAAGCGTAGAAAGAGACTACATTGATCAATAGATTTCTGTGCGCGCGCTTACAGGGATCAAATAACAAATGTCTTTCATCATTGTCAACTTGCATTTCAATATAATATAATACAATATAATGTACATATACCCAAGAACACACACGCATATATATATATTAACGATAAAAAAAGTGTTTATATGCTACATAACGTAGATTAAATATTTTTTGAAAAATTAAACAACTACAAACACATTATTAGTTACTTTCTAATAATTTGGGATAATTATAGTTTGACTTGTATCTTATTTATAAATAGACTCTTATGGTTTCAAATTTATCTATTCATATTTATGTTTTTCTAAGAACAAACGTAGGTTTATTTATCAAACAAAAAGTACAACAATAAAATAGATTTTTTTAGGTAAAATAAGTACCTACTGTATTTACAAGATACAGAATAAAACAATCTAGTCATTACAATACACTGTATGTTTGATGGATATAAATATACTAAATAATATAATATAAATAAATATCTGTAATTAAATGGAACATAGGTATAATAATGCATAATGTATAAACACAAATTTGAAATTCTTTAACATATAGAATGATATTTTATTTTAACCATTACCAATATTTATATTAAGTTAATAGAGTGCTAATTCATCAACACTATTGACATATATTATAATCAAAATATTAATACAAATTGATAATTGAATGCTATAACGCCTTGTATGAAAGCACCGTTATAATGTGCACTTAATCGATTACTAACTATTAACTAAAGTTTGATAGCTTTAAAACTTTGTTTGACTGAAATAAATACGTGTTTCATTGAAATTACGTTTATTGTGATTGTGAAGACCTTTCAATATTATATATAATAATTTCTTAAAGATATTCCTAAAATTATAATAAATATAAGTTATATTAAATATACAAAATTTGCAAAATACGCAGGCCGTAAAGAGTAAGAATATAAGTAATAATATATTCAGGCTTAAATTATAGATCTATCTCCTTTTGGAGTAATTAAGAGAAGTAAATAATAGTCTTCCAGAATTTATAAAATTTCTCACTAGATATTATACTATAAAGCAGTGTGTCGATTAGAAGGACCTTCCGAAATGGGAAAAAACACTAAATGAAAGCGGATGTCAGTCAATTTCCTGAACTATACTGCGGGTTGGCAGGTCCAATCAACCCTCTCAATACAGAATATGAGGAAGCGTTTTATATAAGTTTGGAAAAAAGAAAACAATAGCAATCCGAGTCGACCTTTCGGTTTATTAAACACCCTAATATCACCAGTTCCATAGTTTAGTAGTTAGGTATATTGATATACTTTTTCGTTACTTAATTTGGTTCATAGTATTGTATACATTTATAATAAACTGTATATTATATTAATATGAATTATAATTAAATTACATCCATGTAATTAACAATTAAATGAAAATGGAATCAAAATAATACGAATTATACGAATTATAATATTTTAATCATACATTTTACAATAAGTAGTGAAACTAATACATTAGTAATAAAATTAGTATTTATCATAAAATAATTTAAAATGATGTTTGAAGACGAAAACGATGACACTGTTATTGACATAGCTAAAATATTAATAAAATAGTTTAGAATACTATATATTATTAAGTGTGCATATTATATTAGAGCCTATTATGATTATTAATCTATAAAAAATTGTGAATGAATTTACAAAATCTAACGTCACTACTACTGAAACAAAAACAACTATATATATGCTATGTTATACCTGGAAAATATGTGAAATAAAGGACCTTACAATAAGAACAAAGTAATTAAAAATATATCTCCACCATGATAATATTTTTTACACTTTCTATTTGAAACAACACAAAAGCAAGCTTAAATAAACATTTGGGGGTTTCTTACCTCACACATAAGTTAGACAAGGGGAAACATTACAGCTTTATGGATGCCATTCTGAAAGTTGGTTGCAGAGGCGTATAATAGTATTATTTTAATTAAACTCTACACAATCAAAGTGTGATTATAATCTTCAGTGTGGATTTTTCATACTTTATATTATTTTGTAATAATATGTAGTTGTATGTATATATACATACAAAAAGCCTTGTATAGGTTGTTTGTATATATGCCAGTTAGACTACAATAGAAAGATGGGGGATTTATACGGCAATTATGGAATATAATGGTGTATAAAACCACGAGGATGAGAATTGATTAAACTATGTACAAAGTGACTGTACCTATACAACACACAGTACATAACCAGACTCACAACTATCTATACATATGAATTCAGATGGGAAATAGCGATTAGTGGGATAGAGATAACAAGTTTAAAGCCGGGTTAGTTCATTTTTGAACATGATGGCAAACAACAAATTAATAATGCAAAAAAGCATTGGAATAGTGGGCAAGATAGTAGATTAAAAGTTTAAAAAATCTAAATTAAGCTGTAAAATTTGTGCATTGCATTTCCTTAAAGAAAGGGTTACATTATGGTGACAGTCATCAAAGAATAACAACTAAATATTATTATAAGATATGTGAATCTAAGGGAATCTAAAAATTTAAACAGAACCATAATAATTCAATTTTTTCTCATTATAATGTAATGCAATTTAAAACAATTTTGCCCATATATAATTATAAAGGTTACATTACCTAAAAAAGAAAATATTGTAGAATGTTAAAAATGCATGTACCCAGATACTGACTGAAATGCATAATATGTCATTCCTTATATTAAGCCCCCCTTATACATTCGAGTATAAAACACTAATACAACAAAGTTGAAATAGTTTGTTAGGACAAACAAAATGCTATATTCCATGATATTGACAATGTAGTTGACGTCAATGTACATTTTCTATAATATTTTCAAATATTGTATTGAATAGGTAGTCGTCTTCTTAGTTGACACGTCATACATTAGTATATTATGTACACATGTAAAATAGGAGATAAATTTGAGACCTATTTAGACTTAAATTAAGAGTAAGTCTATAGCACAGGAGTGAAATATTTCCAGCATCCTCTTTTCAAAACTACTTTCTAATTGAAAATTACATGAGAGAATTCCATGCAATAAGGCATATATAGGCCAGTCTATTGTTCTTCTATACCAATGGTTCACAATTTGCAAAAATCCTTCGGTACAATGTAGTTGCATCCATCGATACAGTACCAATCACCACTAAAAACTAACATATTTCGGCATCTTTTCCGCGAGTTATTCTCAACTCAGCGTTGCTTCTAATTCCCTCTCAGTTATAATTCATGTTATTTTTACATACGTGGCATATCCCCCAAACTCAGAACGAAAACAAAACTACCACGCCCGGTGTCGTACACTACTACCAATCCGTTGGAGAAAAAGAAAACAAAATATTGACATCCCCTCAACTATTGAAGGAACTTACCCGGGTTGCTAGTAAGAGTTAGATTACAGTCTAGGTATCTCACTATATTCTGTGGACGCCGGAAGATAGTGAGACTGGGTCGAATTTAAGTCGTCAAACTTGTGTGAGTGACTGTGTTCAAATATTTTGAGAAAACTTCTCTCACACGGGTAAAACAGAATGACAAATATTATACGTTATATTATGTAGCATATGGGATGGGGTTGCGTCTATTAACGGGTCGATGCCGGCTTTATACAGGTTGCATATTACAGGTATGATAGAACAGTATATTATAACATATTGTTGCGCCTTCACGTCGTGTATTTAAACTGACAAGAATTTTAACCTAACTGGAGAAATATATATTAAATTATAATATAGACATCAGTTATAGGCAGATAAATAAAATTATCAACTTGAAATTAAAATACTACCAGAGGTCGTGCGTATTATATAAAAATAGTATAACATATATCGCTTTCTTAACTAAATAAATCGGACAAATTTCACCTTAAATAAATTATGAAAAATAGCTATTTACGAGAGTCCATAAAGCATACTAATTCAAAAAGATTATTATTTTAATTGAGTGATATAAATAAAGAAATTTCGTACCATCAGCAACATGATATAATTATAACTAAAATAAAATAATAAAATGACTATATTACATTAAATAGAACAATATGTATAACAGAAAGTCTTATAAAGTCTTGTATTACTTTGAAGTATTCGCAATCGGTAGTATTTAAAGTTCATATTATAGGTTAAATAAACAAAATATGGTTATTCGCAAATTCTTCAAATCATACCCAATTAAATATTTGGAATAAGATTATAGATATGTTTGAGTATTTAATCTTCGTTATAAAACCTATCGATGCCATACTAAATTAGCCAATAGGAAGAACATTAACAACAAAGTCCATTTTGAATTTTTAGTAATTTTTTTCTCATTTAAATGCAACAATTTTCGAGGTTATTTTTATTCAATTTCATTGGTTAACAGCTGCTTTATCGTTAAAGTTATAATGAGATATATTTGCCTAATCATCTTACTAATTGGATATTATATATTGCGTAATTCAAAATTTTCAGTAAAATAATACAATTATAATTAAAGAAAAAATGTACCCATTAACATAATTAAGAAATTTAATGAAAGCACGATAATATAAAATTACGTGGTATACAATATGAGCCAATAAGAAATATTACGAGTCAGTAAAAAATCATTCGACCATAAGCTCATTTCATAATTCAATGAAATTAAATCCTGATATTTTAGTCAATAATCGATGCATTTCAGTTGGACAATTAAAATTACAACTGGAAACGCGACCATTTAACTTGGGAGTGAGGCAAAGATAAAGAGTAATTGGTTACCTCTTCATTGAGATTTGAAACGAGAAGAACCGTATTGAGGCCAGCGGCCAGGAGCTGCGTGGGAGTGAGCGTAGGTGTGAGGGTTCCGGAGGAGGCCGCTGCAGCCGCCGCTGCTGCCGCGGACAAATGGTGGGAGATGGGAAGAAGATTAGCGGCCGTGAGGGTTGCAGCGGCGGCTGGATTAGCGAAGGAGAACCCGGGAGGCAGATGCGTTAGGTGTGGATGGCCTGTGTGAGTGAGTGTATAGAAATAAAGGGACAACTAGAAACGAAAATCAGGCCAAAGAAATGACATTATACCTAAAGATAAAACAAGTCACTTATTTGAAGCTAAACTTACATCATATAAATGTGACGCATTTATTTTTATAATTAAAATATTCCTAAAAATTATTTCATTTTTAAAAGTTAAGTTTTTTAGAAATATAATGCAATATAAATATATTTTTATAAAGGATGTTTTTGGAAATTAATTCAAGGTTTTCAGGTGTAATGGATACACCTTAATACACGCGTAATGGATTTTTTCTGATCAAATTAAAAATAATTTTGAAGTTCATTTTGAAATTATTTCTTTAGGGAAGCATTTTTGAGAATATTTATGATAATCATTTATTAAAAAAAATTTAATTGGGTGAAGGGACATTTATTTATAATACTTAATAATATAGTTGTTGACCGTTTAATAGTTGTATACTATTGATTTATTTATTTGTTGTTTTGAAAAAAACAAAATTGAATAACGCAGAGGTCAAATATTAGTCGGCTAGTTAATGAATGATTTTGTAATTTTGCATCGAAACTAAAGAGTTCCGGAATTAAATTTTCCCATCGCTTTTTACAATTTAGAGATATTGTAACCGATATTTTAATCTTTATAATTTATGTGATAGAGATTTTATTAAAAAAAAAGATTTATCTTCACTTGCGTTATAAACTAATATGCATTACATAACATTACTCTTTTTGTATAAGTCTTTTAAAATATATTTTGCCATATATAATCTAATTTTAAGAACTATCGTGCTTACTAACTATGCGCATACTACTTTTAAATAGTGAAGTTTAAATTATGAAAATAATATATATATATATTATAAACGACATATACTTCATATAAAAGAGTGTTTACAGATATGTATAAAACGATTTAATATAAGAAAATTTTACAAAAGAGAAATCCGGAAAATTTAAAAAGAACACAACGCTGATAAATGTGTCATAAACTAATATAAACCGTAGCATATTACTTAAGAGAAAAAAGATATTTCATAGTGACAGCGAATTGCTATTTTTTGTGCACCCCAAACTCTATACAATCAATTATTTAAGACAGAATAATAACACATTAACAGTCGACTAATTCGAAAATTCCGGCTGACACTTACTACACGGTTACTATAGCAACGAATAATTGCAGGTATGCGACAACGCAGGCAACAAAATTAATAATGTTGTTAGTTACACATATGTGCACACATACAATTTTTGTCACCACAAAGTTTACTTTACTTTCGAACGAAACTCAAGTTACAAAGTCTCCTTTGTAGTTTCTTTAAAGCATTTTTCGATTTACTACAATATCTGCATAACCTACTATGCACATGTTTTATTGGTGAAACTGTTTGGTCTTTTCTTCCTTTTTTTGTATTTGTTGTTTTATTTCAACAACTTGGCAGTGAAGAGAATATTTACTTCAAACTGTCTTCAACATACTTCTAAAACAAGGCGGGTTAGTCCCTTGTAGAACCTCACTTCACCTCGTATACCTCGCGCACTCACACGTCAAGATAAAAGTCAAGAACAACAGTTTAACGTGCTTTTACTTTCAATGCTTCTCCACCTGAATATGCCATTCCATTCTAACATTCATATAAAAGTTTAAAAAATCCTTCTTTCCAGTGCAGCGTCCGTAGGGAGTGCTAGATTTTCCAGCTTCCATCACTTAACTTTCACAGAGGCGGAACGAGTGTCCTTTCTCTTTTGTCTTGCCTCGCTGAACAGCCTCTCAAATTCCCTCTGAAGGTACTGAGGCAATATAGAGTAAGCATTCTAGATCTAGCTGATGCCACCGCCATGCTCTCTTCTTAGCATATTTCGATTCACATAATATTTTTTACCTTTCCGTCTTCCCTTATAGACAGGCAGATATACAAATACGCGCACTTCTACGATAAAGTGTCTATAATAAATATTAAATGCAGCCCGAGACGACTATGTATACTTCTCACAAATACACAATATACCTGCATAATTATACTGTAAAAATTTAGTATAAAATATAATTATTTTATCGCGCGGAAGTTAGTAAATAAAAAATGAAATTTTGTTCGTGCTGAGCTGCACTCAATTTATTTTTGCACCATTATTAAATCATATTTATGTAAATATGTAAAGCACACTTTATATATATATTCATTTAATAAAATATTGAGGTTAAATTGTGTCCGTTTGTCATTAGTTTACAAATATATATGTAACACATAATACCGTATAAAAGATGATAATTAATGGAGAAAACATTTGCAATTCACACATTCAATTAATATTATGTAGGTACGTCATGTTACAATAAAACTGCGCTTTCAGCTATTAACTCCATCCTGTCGATAACATTATAACCAGCCTTGCCATTTTATACCCCTTGATATTTAAACAATTGTATCCTTAATTAGAAAATGGGGCTATTTCTCACTATAGTAAACTGTACTGTTATCTTCATAATATAATATCCTGCCGTCAGTAGGTACTCAAACAATTCTGACATATTCGCCACATTATTATTGGAACGAAGCTCGTCTCATTTATCAAAGGAGTTGTAATAATATAAAAAATGCCAGTATCTATATAACCGTCATTCAATGGATTAGCCGTTACTGATGTTAGGCATGTTATGTTATATTTAAGGCAGTTCGAATGATCTGAGTATAAGTGTTGAGACAAAGTATAAGAATAGGAATAGAAAGGTACATACTTTTTGAAAATAGAGTTTAAGACAGGGTTTCCACGCTTTTGACCAAAACTCTTTTTAGGAGATTTTTAATGACACTGTTAGATATTTTAAGATCTTTAGGAGATTTTATAAGAGATTATCCTGAGAATGTGTACTTCCTTTTGTTGCAAAAAATGACGAAATTGGCATGGTTTTATCAGAAACCATGTTTTGGTGTTTTTTCCCTTTCATGTGAATGTTAAGAGCACTTTTCCCAAGGTTAATAATATCAATCTCAGTCTTGCACAAACTGCAGAAAGCCTTATTTTCATTCCCTTCCATCTTTTTCAACCAGCAATTAAAGTTAAGATCTTCCAACCATGTATCATTAAACTTACATTTCCCTCCTGGCATTTTAGATACTGAAAAGACAATATAACATGGCAATAAATATACAATACAATACTCTACACATCCATTATAGCCAAACAATTGTAATAATGCAAGTGGGATAAAAAATAATAATATTTCATTTAACAATATGTAGAGAACAGTAATAGAATAAAGCAGTGAATATCAAAGTAATTTATGAAATAAATCACTTCCATATTTTAGCAGCCCTACCTAATGGAAGCTCAGCATGCCAGGAGCGCCTATTTCCTGCAGTCATAATGACTGTGCTTAGCATACCTATACACAATAAGCATTAGAGAGATCAGCGCGCAGCACTGAAATTATTTTTTAAACACACAAAAAAAAATATTTTACACTAAATATTTATTTTAAGGATATTTGAGGAGGGTTTGGCACATTTTGCCAAAAATTTAAGATATTTTAACTCTTCAAAATTTTAGGATATTTTAGGAAATTTTAGGAGTGTGGAAACCCTGTTGTTAGGTATACAATTTCAGTTGAATTATTTCATCAGAATAACTAACCAAGAGTAGCAAATATAAAATTAACATGTAGCATTACAAAATAATGGACATAGTTTCTACAA
>JAYRBW010068506.1:0-27551 GCA_036023295.1 Invenusta paracnida | reverse complement strand
TTTTTGTAACCCATTTACATAAAATTTATTAAAATAAAACGATTTTTACATATGACGATTTACAGCGCGATGTATATATGAAATCAATAAGAGTCAACCCTAGTGTAGTCCATAGAGTATAATCATTACTCTATGGTGTAGTCATTCTGATAAAATAATCAGGACAAATTGCTAACAAAGGTTTGACGATTAATAATGGTAGATATAGATCTCAACTAACACCTGTAAATTCCCAAATTAGAGAATAAATAAAAAATCCGATTTCTCATATTATGATATTTTTCCTGATTTATAGATAATATGAAAGATTTTCTTAATTTTGTCTAATTTTCTAAAAAAAACTTATTTTTGAAAAAATAGAATTTTTACTTTTAATTTTAGATAACATATTTAATATCAATTTGTTGCTCTAAGTGTTTCCAAACAATAAAAATAGAAATCAGTGTCATAAATGATATCTTTGAAATTCTCGATACTTTAGAATATTGATAATCTAAAGAAAAACGACAGCGTCGCAAAATGAAAGCCAAGAAATGAGCTCCTCAAAAAAATCTAAAATGATAGTGATGATATAAAGTATATACAATCATTAACGAAATTGATTTAAAAAATGGCGCCAGATTTAATTGTTACGATGTTTGCTGTTTGTTGTTTAAAATGCTTGAAGATATGGATCAATAAGAAACATATAGGTATATATATCGAAACTGTAAAATTCATAAAATATGACATCAAAAATTTGGCAAATAATCGTGGCAATGGTATAAATTATATTGTTTTACTATGTTATAGACATTGGCTTACTTAAAGCAATCCTTTTGCGTTCATGATAGGTTTCATTGCTTTTGTAAAAATGTGTCAAATGTGCCAAATCAATCTTAGATTGACGATAGCTACATTCTAAAACACTAACATGATTTATTCTTCATATTCTACATCACTATTATATATAAATAATATTCAACATTGTCGCTTCTAAGATAAGTCGTATTCATGTATTCTTGTTTAAACTTGTTATGTCTTGTGGACGGTATCATTGTTACTTAAACTGCGCTTTTATCTACCCACGTATTTAGTGAATGCAGTCATTCAATCAACAATGTATAAATTCAGTAAAATTAGTTTAAGAATTGAAATTGAAATTGAAAAGTAACATCTATTTATTTATTAGTGATAAATATTATTCACTGCCATATTTTTTATTATTACAATTAAAATTATATAAGTAAACAAAAAATTTATTATGAATATGAATATGAATTAAATATATTAAGTTTTAAAATTATAAAATTCAATTACACAGTAATGCAACCAAAATTATTTATTATTAACAGAGTATTGTGAATAATAGAATAACTAAATGTTAATAATATTCTTATGAGACTCTATACATTCTAGTTTTCCCAATTGTCAATTAACTCATTTCATTTGGAAAACTTGATAAAAGTGTGACATAAAAATGTGATCTCATCTCCACCTTTTAACAACAAACTAGGTAGAACTGTAAAAGATATATTATTTAAACTTCAAAAAAGCGAATCTAACTCTTACCTATAAAGCTTTGTAGATTAAATATTCATTCAATTAATAAACTTTAAATATAAACTATGCATTACAAACGATAGCATTTTTATTTTGACTGAATATTCTGCCTCACGCATGTGACTAAAAAGGAACGTAAAGTTTATCTTAAAGTAAGATAACTTTTGAATAAAAGGTGGGCCTTTCAACCAAGTTTCTAAAGGTATATATGGCAAATACTGAAGGTGTATGTGTTAAATGTCACAGCCCAAATTGACACTAGTGTGCACATTTCAAATGCATACGACAAGCAGGCTACTTCAAGTTGAAGGTGTCAAGCCACTCGAAGATAGCACCGAGAGTGTTGCTAGTAATATACTGACAGATAAATACATGAGTTTGATGTGTAGACGAATGATAATGCTGAAATTCATATACTAAATGCTTCACTTGCAACTGATAAAGCGGTTCACGCTAATGAAAGCACTTAATCATTATATACTAGTTACGGCTGGATCATTTGAAAACGAAACGTGATAATTCTCTTTTTCAGATTCAAGATTTACTGACAAACTAAACTCGGCACTTTCTGTGATATAATATTTTATCGAATTTCTTCGAACTAAAACACAATTCACTGTCTATGAAACATGTTCAGCCATTTGAGTCAGTCCAGCCTGCATTCACGAAGTCGCCAGAGGGTAAATCGTGTTCCACCTTACGAAGGAAACCAAACAACAAATCACGCGAATGGGGGCAATGAAACGCATAGGAAGGGGAGATCGAGGCGTACATCTGGAGCAAGTCGTTCAGTGGTGAGCTGTGCCACTGCTGTGCCCTCAATGCGTGTTAAAAACACGAGCGGCGTAAATTACCTCGTCCCACCGGCAAGTGGTGTAACGGGACTTTCTCCACTCTCCCAGAAGCTTTTGAGCAAGAGTGTTCCTCGAGGAATTCATCATCGAACCGACTCAGACATGATAAGCGAAGTGACTATTGACTCCTCGACCAGTCAGTCTCACTACAGCCTTCGTGGAGGAAGTTCCGCTGCAGCCAAAGCAATGCGAGCGGTAACTGAAGAGGGGAATTCCTCACCGGAAAATAATGATGATGAAGAAGAAGAAAGAGAGGGTGGTGAAGATTCTGACAACTCGGATGAGGAGATTTGTCAGCCGTGCTGTCGTCCAGGACGTTCTGGTGTGATAACCTGGATCAAGAATATGGTGATTCACAAACTGCAGGACACGCCGCCATGGTATATGTTAATCCTACTTGCGCTTCAATTTCTTTTCCTTAAACTGATGACATGTTTTGTGCTATATAATGTTATCCAGGTAACATTTCGCCTAGAGGGTGAACCCAAACTTTGCGGGCAAATCTTCAGTGGCACTCTTTTCATTAGCGGTGTCTCGGTTATCCTACAATTATTTGTTGGAGTTCGACTGCCGATGGTTCAAGGACTCACTCTGGCTACAATGATTTATTTCAATACAAACGGAGTCGCCAACATCTCAAATAAAAAAACGCCGTTTGAAAATTGGGCTACATTTGCGTCAGGAATGTCTTTTGTGTCGATGCTATTTGGAGCATTTCAAATGTTAATAGGATTCTCTGGATTGAGTGGTATAATAATGAGATTCATTGGGCCCCTAACAGTTTCTCCCCTAATGGTTATGTACGCTATATTCCTGTGTCCAGTAACTGTTGCCTTCTTTGAGAAGCAGTGGATTATGACAGTCATCCATCTGGGACTCAGTGCAACATTTCTTTGTATTCTTGGGGTCGTACGGGTCCCCTTTTGCAGTTCAGGTCCACGGGCTCGATGTCGTCTCATTGGATACCCACTCTTCCGCGTTCTTGGCTTCTTTCTTGCAACGGTGATTGCCATTCTTGTGGACGCCTTCCTTAATGATATCATCCCGCCAAGTGATACTGTATTTCTAAACAAGTCATCCGGAGCTTCCTCCAGCATGCAGTGGGCATATCTCCCAATCCCGCTAGTATTCGGCTATCCCCAAGTACAATGGATCCGTCTGGGAAAATACCTTCCCATAGCGTTTACCTTATCTCTGAAATCAATCAACGATTACTTTGCCACTGCACGCAACTGTCGCGTATCTCCTCCACCGAGTCATGCTATTAATCGGGGCCAGTTCATTGAAGGCCTTTGTTCCCTAATAGCTGGTTGTTTAGGTTTACCTCCTGTCTCTACTGACAGTGGCCATATTGGAATGTCAACATTAGCAAATGTTGCTAGTAGAAGCGTAATGGCAGTAACAGGAGGACTTCTTCTGGTCCTATCTCTGGTACCACGTCCTGCCTTTTACCTTACTTACTTCCTTGGTCGCTATTCCGGCTCTATTCTCGTATTTTATGTCGCCCTAACAACAGCAAGTGGACTATCTAACCTCTACTTCGTAAACATGATCTCCACCCGAAATCAGTTCGTCGTTGGCTTCTCAATTGTATTGGGTTACATGATTCCACGTTTGATTCCAGCATCATCTTCAGTACAAGCAGACATTCTCATTCTCTTCAATCCCATTGTATTGGCCGGAGCTGTTGGCTTTATTCTTGATCTTCTTTTTCCAATAAAATATGACGATAACGGACGCATAGCTTGGGTTATGGATGAGTCTCGATTTTCCCGACATTTCGGTAAATTGAAAATGAACACAGGTCGCGCTTTCCTTTACGAAAATCCAAAAACCAACCTATACCACAACCGTCCCGTCGACAATGACAAAATGAGTTTGGTGACGGACGCTCAAGTCGTCAAACGTTCCCAGATGAACATGTATGTAGGTCGGGCCCAACGCACGGACGTGTCCATCTATGACCTGCCTTTCGTGACTACAGACACCCTGCTGGAACATCCTTGGACAACACGTATCCCCATTCTCCCGTCTTTCAAGGGTCATATAACCTGGATTCAGAAAGGTGGAGAAGAAACAATGACTGCATTCATCAGCGTCTCAGAAAGAAATCTACATGAACTTGTCTGACACCCGAATCATTATCATTATTGTGTAATAATATGTATAATCTCAATGCTCTTATATTCCTTTCATCCTCCTAATCAGTGGGTTTTCAAACTAATTATCCTTCATTTGTATTTTACCTTTTCTCTAAACAAAATTTGCTCTTTTTCTATCAAATTTTCCTGTTTTATAAAAAATAAATCATTCTTGCCAACTTTTATTCCGCCAGTTTATTCAAGTAAATTGGTTTACCACTATATATATATACTTATAACTATTTGCCTTTACAAATACAGTTTATGTGCATTATGAAAAAATATATACACGTAATATTTCAAAATATAATAAATAAGTGCTCTAAATACTGTACTGTGTAAATGAAAATTGCACATGATATTTACCATTATTTAATACTATTATTATTAGTTATGTACTATTCATAAGTTTTGTGCGTTGATTCATCTTATAAAACCAATCATGTATGAAGTGATATGACATATATCTATGATTTTATTGAGATAAAGAAGTATATTTGCATGTGAACGATTTTGTCATTGCCATCTATTCTTGCAATGAAAATATTATTTTGCATAATTTTTATATTTAAAGCTATAACCCCTGATAAACTCAAAATATAGATAGTAAACTTTGCATACAATACAACATATATAATAGATATATATATTCAAGTGACTTTTTCTTCGTGCATATTGGTACACCCCGAATTTTCATATTCGATTGTACGCCTGCCATGTAATGTTTAAAATTGATTTAATAAAAAGGACTAAATGTTACATTGAACTCAAAGTGCATGCATTATCGTTATCTATATATATTTAAGATGTATGTTATTTATATGTTTCAATAAAACAAATATACCTTTGCAATGCCCCTTTAATATATGTTTTTCTTAATATTCGATGCTATGTATCATTAAAAACTAAATGTAAATTACAGCAGTAAAAAACAGTCGTCAGTTTTAATTGTAAATAGTATATGTAGCTCAGATATTTATACGTTTAAACTTTCCAATTTGTTGCAAACAAATCACCAATTTATTGCAAATGTGTCATTAACAGATAACATTTACATATGCTGTCCTAAAGACCAAGTTGTGACTGATAAACAGCTAAAAAACTGGTCTAGCAGTTAGCTAATGGAACTTATACCGCAGGTCAGTCTCAGACAATTAAACAATTTTCTCTTTATTTGAATTGTCTGAGCCAGACCTGCGGTATAGGCTCCATTAGCTAACTGCAAGACCAGTTTTTTGGCTGTTTATCAGCTCCAACTTGGTCTTTAGGCAGTATATGTAAATGTTATCTGTTAAGACCAAAGAACGCTTGCTCTATATTCTTTGGTTAAGACACATTTTCAACAAATTGGTGATATGCTGATATTGTGGTTATTAGTATCACGAGTGGTGTGGGCTGCTGAAGAGACCCAACAAGGTCGAAACAGCGTGTTGTCCAGCTCTCCCTGTACTACTCGTAATTTACAATAGTAGTATGAAGCCACCAATGTTTTTCTAGTTTTATTGATTATATTCTAAATTGTTCTGCTCAGTTTAAATTGGACAAATGATTGGCTTTTTCTGTGTACATATTTTAAAAACGTAGATCATTAGCTTTTGAATAAAATAAAATTATAGCTCCTTAGCTAAAAAAAATCTCCATCGTAATCATGCATTTCTGGTTTTAGACCCATTTTGTGGGTCTTACTTTGCATATATATGCTTTAGTCTATCTATATAGTTTTGGAATTCCCCATCTTGCGATGATCGACGCTTTTACGCAGAATTTCGATGAGTCATCATTGCCTTGTTACATTGAAGAAACCCTAATTTTCTGTTGCCATGATGTCCAGCGACGGAAATATAAAAATATGATTTATGGAATATAAAAGTTACAAAGTTATTAATCTCTAAATTATTATAAGAATATGAAGATTTAGAATTTTTATTATACACTAGGTTTATTGTGAAATATTATGGAATATTATGTGGAATAATATAGAATGCTTAAATGAAAATAGTACTGCAACTTATTCCATTTAATTTTACTTTAAATTAATTCAATATTAATTGAATATGTAAATTAAAATTATACTAATTAACACACTTATATTACGCAAAAATCATAGACTTCAAGATAAACTATACCGGACGCGCCACTTTAAATGTTGTGTTTATTTTGTCGACAACGCAGAATGGCGGCGGTAAATCAAGTATAGCGTATTTTGATTTGGAAGAAAATTTGGATATATTCGTAGAAAAATTCGTAGAAAATTTGGATAATTATTCGTAGGTAACTTAGACTTGTTGACAGAACACTCAGTCAGTTCTATAATTTAGGCAAGCTATGTTTATTAAAAATGTGAATGTGCACAGTTAGAGTTAAATAATTAGAATATAGGTATATGTTTTCCAGTTACTTTTTGAAGATAACCTTGAAGATAAATGCATTATAAATTATGGTAAATTAAGATTTAATTTTAGTATGCATAAAAGTATTTTTATGCATATTTTTTATTATGCCCACATGTTCATAATTCTAAATATAGTCAAATATTTTGGAAATACAGAGCTTTCAATATTATATAGTCCTGCTCCTATTTTTGTACCTTTTTTACACTCTTGACCAAAAAGAACCTTCCCAGAAAAACATCTGCGTTATTGGGACTACTTTAAAAGTTTTACGAAATAAGTTTTCTAGATTTAAATATTTATACAGTCATTATAAACATCAAAAACTAGTGTCACGTCCTGTAGTATCTAGATGTTCATGGCAAAAATATTTTCATATACATAATTAAAATATCAATGTAGGTAGTTTTAAAACTTAGCTCTAACTTTAAAATTTATGAATTTATAATTAAACTTATTTATTACATTTAAAACTAAAATCTCACCTTAGCGATTCTTTCCAGTTCCACAACCATTCGCTCACTACAAAATTACTACAAAAAATCGAACTACAAGAAAATGCATGTGCCCGGACTGCGAGGAGAAAGAGGAAAAGAATCATGCTTTTATGTACAAAATGGAAAGCAATGAGTGATAAACTGAACGCTATAGAATCGGAAGGTTGTTTAACGAAGATCTAGTGCTTCGGTAAATACCTCAACCAGGCGAAACCAAAGCGACTTTGACTATGCGTTTTCCATTTTCTCTTGATCCCTTAAATAACTAGAACAACAACAATGATTCAATGCATGAAATTAATTAAGTTTTTAAAATAAATAATAACAATATTATACTCGTATTAAATATTAGAATATATATATGCTATTAAATTATAGTTTCCGGGAAAAAGTAAATTTTAATGTTACACTTTAAGAATTGCTCAGAATATTTTTACGATATAACATTCAAATGCTAATAATTTCTAATAGTCTATATTAATATAATTATATATATCTAATAATACAATTATTGTAAAAATAGTACTCATTATATACGTACGAGACTCAATTATATGTCAAACCATATATATATGTCAATTATATTAAATTTTCTGTACACATATGTCAAACCAGTAAGTCTAAAGGATCAAACGCCTAATGTTAAAAGCATTTTGTTATATGCTCACGGTCTGTTTAATATTCCAGATATTAATAATAATTTTAGAGTGCTCTAAGGGGTTATTATATTTTTAGTTATTCATAATTAGTTTATTTTAGTCATGGTAAATCTAACTAATAAATAAATAATAAACATAATTTAATAAATTTAATCAAAGGGACAGATTTAGAGTGATTTACATCATTAGAAATTTCATTAATGTGAAATTACATAATGCAAGCTGATAGAATAAAAAATTTTGACGAATAAATGCTGAAATATTAGTATACATCTATTGGAATATTTTTTAAGTGTCTTAATATATTGTCAATATATATATATATATATATACTGTCAATAATATTTTCAAATCCATAAATTGGTCACGAGTGCTCTTTTTTATAATAATTAATAAAAACAACTTATATTTGTCTCGTCTAACTTGGATATTATTACATTATATTGAATTCAAATGTTTCATCTAGAAAAGACTCTTGTCTGAATCTACTGTTTCCCCTTTTTTTCCAGAATGATCTGTAGAAGATGAGACATTCGAAATTCAAGGCGACCATAAGCATGAACTTTTTATCTCGTAGAAATCGGACTACAGTCTTTTATCTATTTATTTATTCATAAATATTCTGTATATATCGTATTTATGAAATTGTCATTCTATTTATTGCATACAAATTAATTATATATTATAAACTACATGTATATATTGCTATATTTCTATTCCTAAAAATTGCTCTAAATTAAGCACTTAGAATTTTACAATTTTATTCTTTTCTTCATAAATAATTATACTGTACTTATCAAATTATCATTCTATTTGTTACATTCAAATTAAGTATATTTTCTTTAAATTAAGTAGGTATTATCAATTTTTTGACTTTATTACTTTTATTTATAAATATTCATATATCATATTAGAAAATATCCCTCTCGAGAACTACGTATTTTTCTGTATATTATGTAGTCCTCGATCATTCTTTTTGTTACATAAATATTAATCTTAAAGTATAAATTATTTATTAATTTTATCTATCTCTCCGTACACTTTTTGCTTGATATCATAGAACGCTTATTTAACAGTATATTAGTCAATTATTTCATAAGTAGTATGTATGCAATTTACATATATATATGTATATATATGCGTCGTATATCGCTTTTGTTGCCGTGCATTCAGATCATAAAATTTAAATGAATTGTTGTTCTATTTAAAGTCTATGATTCAGATATATTGTATAGATCGGCCATGTCCTCTCTAGATAAGCTTACCATAATGCGAGTCCGATCTCTATATTTTATTCGTAAACATTCTTTTTGAAAGTGTGTGCACATCGCCAAAGATGTACGCATTAAAGGACAGACTGGAATAGAACAATTTTTCATCAGTGTGTATACCACGCACTGCTTAATATGCAGTGTTCACGATGTCCACAGAAATTCTCTGACTTTTTAATTCTTCGTTTTTGTCTTCAACATGTTTGACACAGTTCGATCATTAACTGATTTAAATTCAAGATCTTTAGTAAGTATTTTTTTTTGACACAGTTCGATCATTAACTGATTTAAATTCAAGATCTTTAGTAAGTATTTTTTTAATTTGTTGTAGACTACGTGATTAGCATATTACTTCCTACAACTAAGATGTGGGTCACCTCACTTCTACAGCAATAACAACCCATAGATAATTATAAAATGTTCATAAAAGCGTTTAATCGCGTTGAAACAGTCATGACACCCTGTGTTAATATAAATTAAATAACTCCCGTTGGACTAAATGATCATTAAATGTCTCTTCGATAAAATATCATGAACAAAGGAGTCATTTAGCAATGATGTTTCTGACTGCTCGTTTTTCTGACTGGAGAATTACTGTTACTAGTGATATCTCGAATATTAAAAGGATTGAAGTATAACTTATGGGTTGTTAGGAATTGTCTTCGCCTAGAGAGTTTGCCAATTTATTTTCATCAAGAAATATCAAATCTTAAAGAAAGTTCATATTTTGAACGTCGTAATTAACGTCGTAGTGCTAGATTACGTTTTATATGCGATAATTATATTTAAATGTTTACAAATAAATTGAACTTCATAGTTACTATTGCTAACCTTTCTTGGTAATTTTTTATTCATTATATATATATGTAACTATATCACGCTAACTAAAGCAATATTTTAACGGAATAGTAATAGATTGTATGTCGGATTCATAATGAAAGTCTTTGATTACTGGTGGCATTTTTTATTTTATAATGTACAAATACAAGTACAGTACTTTTATATTACAGCTAAACTTAAAATGTTTTGACACTGGTTAGAAAACATTTAGCTATTTGACAATTTCGTAACAACTGCCTAAAAATATTACTTTGTAAGTAAGGCATTCCTTTTTATAACATACTGTTGCAATTTTTTAATCTGATATGTATGTATAATGGCGGCTAAAGGTCTTACAGTTTGCTTAAAAGTAACAGTAAAAAGTGTTGACAAGAAATATGGTATTTCATCCGAATAAGTTAAATGCACATACAAGTCAGTATATAGTCATACAGGTCACATACAAACACAAGTTAAGTACACGTACAGGATAATAGACTCACAATCACAATTCTTTCAATCGCTACTACATTATAGAAAAGGTGTGCTATCGAAAATTTGCATTTAAGCACATATACATAAATATAAAGTAAAATATCACTATACCTATGGTATAAAAAGAAACGTATTTATGATACATAATCGTACATAAAAATGTGGTATAAGAGTTCGTTTGTCACTTCAAATATTCAGAAAATAGTGTGGTACAATATATGCCGATGATTCCTTTCTGGATGCTTCATAGATTCTCCTATCTGTGTCAAAGGGGAAGTTCTTGCAATATTATGTTATTTTTCAAAGTATATAGTAGCTCTTTTTAATTCTAAAAGCTGTAATTAGTTTAAAAAATAATTTCATTATGACCATATGCTTCTTTCATCGATTTTGTCTCATTACTTCAGATTCGTTTTGTACAGTTCAATAGTAAGAGTTAAGTTTTGGGGGATGTATGGTTGTTCCGATGGGAGGGTTCCGACTAATAAACAAAAATTGTTGGTGCGAATTTAGTATTTTGTGCTCTCTTTTACTTTTAGCGAAAAATAATTATTGATAAAAACTTAAATGCCTTTTTAGATGATTATTGCTTTTCGATTGATTTTAGATATAAGCTTTAAGCGTAAATTTCATCAAACTTCGTTAATAAACAAATATTCCGATGTTTTTATATTCTGGTAGCGAGTCTTAAAGCAATCCAAATACCTCGTCTGATTAATATTTCATATGAAGTTTTCGTTTTCGTTGGGCGTTTTGTTATATATTTAAATTCTATTATATATATTTTTCATATTTATTCTCCTCGTTTCTGTACATTTATTAATTATGCTAAGAACGCATTAACTTTCATCCGAACTTTCCTGCTTGTGGGCTTTCCTTTCTTTTTTCTTCTTTATCTTTTTCTTTTTTCTCCTCTTCTTTTTCTTTTTATATTCCGAAGAGGAAGAGCTTGCAGATGTATCAATTTCATCACTCATGTTTTCTTTCATGAGATCTCTGTCATCATCAGAAAGTTGATCCTCGTTCTTCTTTTTCTTCTTCTTTGTTTTTTTCTTCTGTTTTTCTTTCAAAATCGGATTATTGAACTCATTGTCGCTTATTCCACCCACTTTATTATAATTTTCTTTTGTTGCCTTTGGAGGTTCGTCTGTTATATTCATTGATTTAGAAGTTTTGATGCTTGATTTAGGACTGATATCAGTTTGATTCTTATCAATTTCCAGTTTTTTACTAACTGAATTCGTTCCAGTAACCTCAGTGTAAGGGTTTATATTTGAACCTACCTTAGGAGATCCATCTGCATTATTCTTTTTCGTTTTTGGAATTTTGGTAATCTGAAAATCTTCTAGCAATCCACTTTTTGGACTGTTTCCAGGTATTCTATTATTTGTATGGAGGGAATTCTCATAACCCTTTGGCTTAAATTGTTTGGAATTTTTCTTTTTATATTTTTTCTTCCTACGCCGATTATGATGAGGCTGAAGAAGATTGCAGGCAGAATCGTGTGAAGAAAAACTGTGATCTTCAAATGATGAAATAGGGGAATAGTAAGTTGATGATGCATGAGGAATTTTTAAAATAGTGTTTCGTAGCTGACGATCCAGAAGAGTGACTGCTCTTACCCTCTCAATATTTAATATTCGTTTGCTCTCGGCCATAAATACATCTAAATGATATTCACGTTCATCTTCGAGTAATTTTAGCATCTCGTGTTCACCTTTTTCTTCAATTTTTCTGCGCCTATATTGTCTAGCTTTGTCACGCTTCTCTTTGAGACGCTTCTTAAAGAGGTGGGTTTTTTCGGAATCAGCTGAATCATAAGAATCCGCCGGACTGTCTGTTTCGAGCTCAAGGTCACTGAAAATAATATTATTATAAGTATGTTTTTATAAATGTACAAAATACTATTGAAATGTTTGAATATAAGAAGATGGGTTCAACAGAAGAGATATTCAATATTTTTATTTGTAAAAAATGTAGATGGACTAATAAGAGTAGAGAAGAATGCATGAGATATGAATGCGAACAAATAGTTCTATAGAAGAAAAACGCATAAGGATTATTTTACAATGAAAACACTAGATATTTAAACATGTACTTGATAACTGTCTTCATATTTGACTTTGCAAATGAAGACATTTATTTTTAGAAATATTCATTTAGATCGACACAATTGACAAATGTAGTACAGTATAAAATATTATTTTTCTAATAATTTACAATGAACACTACAAAATACTTTGTTATTTATATATGAAGTCTACAAATTACCATTGATAAGAAGAAATATGTAAACTGCAAAATGGTAATTAATAATTTATGTAGATGATAATTATTACCATATTTAACGAATTAAGAAGTTGCATAAGGAGCTTTACAATGTATTCATTATTGAGTCAAGTAACTGTGTGGTTTATTAGACTATGTCATTAATTAACTACTAATTGTAAGAATTTGAAATACAATTATTAAATAATGAAGAAAATACTGCATTGCAATCGCATTTTATTGTACAACATAACGAGTCTTATAAGAGTCTTGAAACGGAATATATTATATGTATAATCAAATTTTTATATCTTAATTCATTATAGTTATCGTAAAAATTACATAGCGAGAGTTAAACATGTAATCAGCGGATATTAGACTCACATCTCGCCCTCATGCAGTTCCAATTATTTATTATTTAAAATAACAATATTGCGTTTTGCGTTATTCCTATTTGTATTAATTGCCGTTTATATCGTATAAGTTAAGTGCTTTATATAACATAATAATACATAAAATAAGTACACATTGCATGTGAAAAACGTTCTATGGTGCTTTGATTCGTTATATATCTAAATCAATTTATAATTAAACAAAAGATCCACTTACTAGCAGAAATCTTTTAATGCCAGAAAGTGATCGTGTAGTTTTTCACAAAACGATTTTCCTTTCGACATATTACTTAAATTCCATTTAGTTTCTCAGAGAAAAATTATCATTAGTATTATTTTAAGTTTAACATAATTATTATGTGATAATATTATTTATGCTTGTAGAATCAAAGATAAATAGTAATCAATAAATAGAAGTCGTAGTCTGGTATTGATGTTTTTATAGAAAAACTCATTATCTACAAATATTTTGTGTTAAGAAATGTTCAATATTAATCAAATCGCTAGTCATTGAAATGAGCATGGCACATAACTTTCAATTACTTATTTCAGTGGTGAACACAACTTTTAACGATATATTTGGGCGTTGTACATCCCTTTTGTCAATTTATTATTTCTAGTGTTATCTGAATATCCAACGCTTATATCAATCAATAGCATTAAATATTGATAATTTCATGAAACAGCAGATTTATATAAGTTGAAGTACCTATTATCTTGATCGGCTATTTTATTCGACTGTAAACATTATTTTTAAAATGTCAATCAGAAAAAGTATTATATTCATATAACAATTTAATTTGTAAATGAAATTAATTACCTTAATATTATTAATATGTAAATTTAAATAAACTTTCTTATTGAATGTATTTCATAATATTTATTAAATTTATTAGTTATATTCTTTGAATATATCGTCCAACATTGAATAATAAGTAATTGACATTAAAACAAAAATGACAGCCTCAAATGATTAGTCTCAAAAATAGAAGCCAAGAAAGGCAAAATACTAAAATAATGTTTTAGATACATAGTCATTAATAAAATTGATCAAGTAAGGCGCCAAGAATATATGGCACCAAGCTTGAAAATTGAAATTTAAAAACGCATAAATATATGTATACACAAATCAATATGTAAGAATTTCATGAAAATTATGAGGAGAAAATTTCTAAAAGTCCGGGATATGGTATTAAATGTTATTTTTTCTTATTTACACAAGGACTACCAGAAATATTTTTAGAAATCCTTGTATTTACATTCATTAGATTAATAAAGTTAACTAATATATTTATTAGAGTTTCTTTGCATTTGTAAATATGTACATAGCTAGAATTTTTGTGAATATTAGTTCTCATAACAATCTATTAGCCTGTATGTAGCCTCCTACATTGTCCTCTTTAAATATATTTTTAATTCCAATAATAATGACATATATTCTTCCGCCTTCTTATATATTATTTTCGTTAATAGCTAAACAATGTATCAATGTGTAGTTATTTAAATATTTTGCCTTTGAAGTCGGTTTTTTGGATTTCATTTTGCCACGCGTTGTTTTTGTTTTGATAATCATTTACATATAATACTAAAGAGAATAGTACTATAGTTGACAGCTAATAGATATGACTAGATTGTATTTAAAAATATCAATTTTGATAACAACATAACCATTAACTTCGCACCAAGTTTAATTATTAATAACGTATCTATGTACCTGATTTAAAAGATCCAATTTCGATAAAAGGGTATTTCTTCTCCCTTTATTTTGTCAGCCTTCTTGGACGTTATATTGGAGAAATATTTTTTAATTTATTTATTTTCTAACAGAATCGCCTGAAATTTCCATAAATAAAACTGTTTCTCTACTCTATGAATAAAACAGTGGATATCATAGCCTTATCTAACAAATTCTTACAAAGTAATAGGGCAAAAGAGTGAATAAACGTTATTTTCTTGAAATAAGTCCTTTAGATGATATGTAGAGCTATTATTATACAAAACCATATTGTCGTATTATAGCGCGGTATATTGATTATAGGCATGTGATATTAAGGTTTTGTATAACTATTTTTGAATTTACGATAACATAATTACAATTGAATGTAAGCTGTATAAATTTAAAAAATCAACGCAAGCTTTTACGAACAAGATATGTATAAGATTTATAAGAATAATAGATTTTCCACGAGTGACCAACGAGCTGTTATCGGCACGAGTAGGACTTAGGAGGCAGGCCTATAAATGCCCCGTACACACTTTCAAGCCGGCTTCATGAAATGATATGCGCTTTGCATAAACAATAAAACAATATATAATACAGTCGATAAAATCTTCAGCTAAACTTTGCAAATTGATTACGTGTTGCATTTTTAAACAAATAAGATTTTGGTTTGATAGAAAATATTTAACATGTCTAATTTCTGTCAAGTCAATTGGTAATCACGTCACGAATTTTTTTGCCCCTTTACACTTCAAGGTTAATCCTTAATTGTGCCCATTTGAACATCATTTATCAAAACAATCATGCAGTTTTTTCATCACTATAATCCTTGCTGATCTATTTTGATCAGAATCCTGCTCCAAAGGGCAGCTAATATCCGGTATTAATCACCCTAGTATCATTAAAAGATTGAAACTAGCACGATGCATGATGAAATTAAATTTTCCCCTTTTGCGACACTATTTAAATCATAGATATATATCTACTTTATAGTCATTTAAACTGTTCTATGATCTAAATAGTTTATATAATTTTAAATGTAAAATATTGATGAACACAAACGCTATACAGAGAGATAGTAAAGCACAGACATCAGAAAATCAACTACAGTAGCAGTACAATGACGATGTATATCCAGTCGTTCAAAATAACGTTAAAGTAACTTAATATTTTAAATTGCAAAAACAAACTGGCAGAATAAAAGTTTCATGAAGAAAAATACAATTGTACATGAATTGCCTATCAACGTCCGAGAAAATATGCAATTTATTCGTCAGTCACAATGATATGAATTTGGATTAAATAATATTATTGGTTCAAAACTTATGTTTATGAAGCTTAAGACAATAATAAATTCTTCCTTTATGTGCAACATAGTTTCAGTTCTGTCTGTACTTCTGAAAGTATTTCACAGAATGATATGCTTGTTGAGCTTCTCGCTAAGTTTACTAATGTTTAAAATATATACTCCCTTTTGAAGAGGACACCATAAGTACAGGCGGTAACATTTCATGACAAGTTTTAAATTTGCCATATGTGCGTTATCTTCTTAAAAAATAACAATTATAGAAGCAAAATCTCATTCTCCCTATCAATAGTATCAATCAAAAGGTTCCTGATTTATAAACCATATATTTTGTCCCAATCGCCAGAAAATAGCTCTTTTAAAGGTTCGGAAAATGAAAATACTCTCATCGGAAGTAAGATTCTGTATTTTATTATTTTTAATATTTACGGGAATTAGTGGATAATCACAGAATTAATAGATACGCCTATTTTTGTTAAAAACACACTCATAATAGCAATAAACCTTATTATAAACTTTAGTGCAAAAGGTATCTGAAAGTATCTGGGACCATTTCTACACGCATGATCATACCAATCCTACTCCATGCACTAATAGAGTGGCAACTTATATCATCGTGCTGTGTTTTACTCTTACTACTATTGATTGCACTCAGAGATTTTAATTATATCATGTTTTTTGGAGGAAATTCTCATCCTCTTACAATTTTAATGCAGACAAAGAAAATTTGAAATCCCGATTTACTTAATTTATTCACTGTATTGGATTATATTTTATATGCATGTATTCCTATTGGAGTTTACAACAGTATTAAAGGTTAAAAGCTTCTAGTGAGAGTAATGGTATTAGACGAGGCGATAGCAAGAACAAAACCAAAACGAAAGCGTCGAAAAAATGAAAGCTAAGGGAAGAGCTCGAAGACAAAAAGTTAAAATAATGTCGATGATACGTAGTTCAGCCATTGAAGAAATTAGTATAAAAAGGGTGCCAATAATTAATAATTGTTCTTAAAAATGCATATAATATACACATTAATATGTAGCATATTAGTAAGTATGGAAACTGAAAAATGAATAGTACAAAAATTGAGGAAAAATTCTTGTCAATTGTATATTTTTGAGAAGCAGAAAAAACTCACAGGAATACAAAATAAGTTGTCTTTAATTAACTACTTAATATGAAATAATAAAAATAATAGAATTATAGAATACAATTGCCACTATTCTTTCTCAGTTTTTGTTCTCGTATGTTTGTATATTCTAGTTTATATATATATATACTTAATATTGATTTGAATAAGCATTTTCAATAAAAAATATAATAATATAACAATTTTTCAATGGCTGAACTACGTATAATCAAGTTTTAACGTTTTGTCTTCAAGGAATGAGTTTCTTGGTATTTATTTTTGCGACGCTGTGATTTGATTTTTATTACACTGATAAACAGTTTAGTGATTTTTTTTAATATTCATAATGCGAATAACTAGCAATAAAATGTTATAGGAAGAGGGAACAAATAAAATATAAATATAAATAGGATTTCTGGATATTTATTAACCTAGACATATAAATATAAATATAATTAATACATAATATAAAAAGATAAAGTAATGTGTTCAAACGAATAGAGATAAGCACATAATATTAAAAATAGCATAAAATAATTATGACAACAACAAGTGATCTTTGGACGGACGGCCTGTATAAGAAACAACATAAAATTACAGAAATGTCAACAAGGTAGTAGATGGTACCGATGCGAACTAAAGAATAATTGTAGTATTCAAGCATAATAAATTGTGAAATTGATGGTGTGATTTTGTCTAGGAAGTCCATAGAGAGGACCATTTTATACAGAATAAAGATTTACATAATCACAGATTATTTCGGTACATTGATATCCCCAATCTTAATACTGCTGTTAGTGACAAACGAGCATTTATTAATTAGAAAACAAGTGCTGAATGGTTATCGTAGAATAAATAGATAATTATTAAAAACGATATCAATAAAGGCGTACATTAATATCAATCAGCTTGAAAGTAAAAGTAATTATTTTGCACAAAAATATACCATACTTGATTTGTAGTAACGTTCTTAGAGTATTCATAGATAAAGTGTCAACTCTAATGATACTACTATTTCGATACCTAAAAGCCTTAAATAAAATAATCATTTAAATGTAATATCCATTAAACAGCATAGTTAATAAAGCAATCTCCGGTATAAATGTAGTATATAGTAATTTCCAGACAAAGCAGGATACTTTAAAATAATTGAAAAATACCCCTAAGTATTTAAAATATTTTACAATGAATACGTTATACTACCTTCTAGATACATATAATTTATATAAATTTTTAAGAAACAAAGCCATTTTCTGACGATAAAATTTACAACGTGATACATACAAAATCAATAAGAGTTGAAACTGTCTATTTTTACTCTGGTAACGTTAATGAGTTGGCTAATGAATAGTTTTAAAATGACTGGATTCTGATTTTTTTCTAACTACATAGTAAAAAATCAAAATATATGCACAAATTGTATTGGAAAAGTGATAAAATTTAGTACTACTACAAATAAATCAATCATTATTATCCCAGAGGTTTACAGTAGTGGTTAAGTACAACAGATCAGTTAAACGATACTTAAAAATGTAGAATAATGAGCAAAGGTTCAAATAGTAATTTAACATAATATGCTTGAGACGACCATTAAAATAAAAAGAGATATACAAATCGGTTGAATAATTGAAATAAACCGCACATTCAGGGTTATAAGTAGACACAATTTAATAAGGAAGGATAATATCTACTCAAAATATCGATCTGATATGCACGGAGGGTAGAAAACAAAGGGTATAAACTTGAAGGTGATTTTAGTTGGTCGGTCATCACTCCCAAGAAATCAAACAATGTCATGAGCACTTGACGACTGGGCAAGGGGCGGATCTAGATCAAGAAGCGTTCATCGATGAGGGTTTTGTGGGCCAAATTTTTCTTGGATACCCCGAAGCGAATTTCCGAAATTATCTAAATAAGTGGGTGTGTAACAAGGAAACAAAAAGAATCCCAACGTAAACTGCAGTCAACAATATAGGGGCGTAAGAAAACAGCATAAAAAATTAACAAAAATCCTTTAAGAAGATAAGCGAGGCACATTCATTTAAAAGAATAGAGTATTAAAATTAACTTATAAACGAGACAATAAAATTGCTTATACTGTGGCCGTAAGAAAAAAACACTGATTACAATTTTTATACAACAATACAGATCTTAAAACTTTTTCAAGTCGTTTGAAAGAATTTTCTACTTTTTCTAGTTAATTTTTTTATTTTTACTTTCAACTACTCCAATGAAAGGGTTTGTGAGACAAAGGACGTAAAAAGCTCGGCATACTCACCCACGACACGATAAAGGTGATGACAGCATCGAGGACGGTGTTCTTCCAAATGATATCGATGATGAGGAATATAAGAAGATCAAAGATGAAGAGGGCAAATTCGTTTCCGTAGAAGAGAATACTTCCAAAGGAGTTGCCATCATCTGCCAATTAGCATACGGAAAGGAAAGAAATGACTCTCGAACGCCAACTCAAGTCAAATAAAATTAGTAATTCCTCATCAATACATATCCATCCACTATGCCCATTTCTTTTCCTTTATAGGAAACTTAGCGGCTAATTATAATATTAATTGTTATTGTGTATCAAGATATTTTCATAAGAGTTCAAAATTAACGGTTTTGTTAACATATTGAATACAGTGTTGGACAATTTGATTTTTTAATAATATACCATATAACTTAATATAAAACTAATCATAAAGATTCAGTAATTTTCAGTAATTCAACTAACTAACTGTAAAAATCTCTCATTTCAAAGTAACAATTAGTCAAATTTAATATTATAATCTAACATTTTCAAACACACCCTTTTTAAGTATACAGTAAAGAATAAATAGAAGAAGATGGAATAGAACATCAAATTCTTACCCTTGTAAAATCTTCCAATTAACGTAGAATCGTCAAATTCACAGTCAAAGACATCCTCCATCAACTTTCGGTCCACCATGTTGTACTGCATGTGTTGAGCGTCCGACTAGAACAATAGAAAAGTAGTATCTTTGGGTTCATTCCGTAATGTCGTATTATATGAAATTTCGTAATATAATATGTCGTATAGAATAAAGATATTGCAGTTAATGGCTACTTGTATGGCGTGGCAAAAAAATATTTGTTTCTTGTAATTATTATGGAACAATTGAACTTGTATGGCGTGGCGAAAAATATTTGTTTGCTGTGATTATTATGGAAAAATTGAACTTTATATAATATTCATAAATATTATAAATCGTAATTATAATATTCATAAATATTTTATTCTCGAAATTATAAATATATCGATTAGATATGTTTTTAAAACACTACATTAAAATGTATACTACTGACAAAGGTTTTAGTAGTATAAACAAACATATTGTAATAATAGTGAAACGTTGAATTTACTCTTGAGATAAAATTGGAGAGAAAGTTATTCATGGCCTGGTAGGTCTCGAGTCCCTTCTCCACATTCCGCCCCTCAACGAAAGGCGCATAAAGCCGATCGAAATTGTTCCGCATGTCAGTCGGGAGGGCCATCATAAAAGTCTGCTGGTCCGAGTCCACACCCAAGCCCCGCTTAGAGCACAGGGATTCTTTCTCCTTCTGCAGGTTCGCGTACATCTGTCGCAGGCCAACATCGGCTGATCCATGGACCGAGTGACCGTGGATGTAGTATCCGAACTGACGCTGAGCCATGACGAAGACCGATATGTTGCAGACCGAGCACAAGTCGACATAGTTCCGCAGTTTGTCCTCGAAAAACTTCTCGTAGATTGCGATTTGGAAGATCCATTGAAGTAATCCTATATTAGATGATAAATAAGAACAAAATAAAAAGTTAAATGTTAAAAAATGTTCACGTTTGCTTTTATCCTTTTGAATTAGGATATGTAGTAAAATCAATCGAAACTAAGGGGAAATACGTGCATCTTTATTCTGAATTCATTACAACAAAAATATCGTAAACCTTATCCATGGCTTGTATTAAGAAAATGTATTTAATAAGTCTATTTTCTGTACATAATTCATGAATAACTCTTTAGACTAACTCTTTTGACTAACTTATTACCTCCTACCGTTAAAATCTGATCAACCTAATTCTAGTAATTTGTAGTATATTATTAGTGTAATCAGGCTTGGCTACTGCAGTTATACAGCCCATAATAATATTCCAAGATGCTATGCATTAAATATTGACTTTTTCACCAGTAAAAAAAATAACTGAGTAACTCACCAATGATGATGAAGATAGTGACAATGATAGCCAATCGAAAGAGTCGGCTGTAGGCGCTTCTGTATTCATCAGAAAGCTTCGCTAGACTTCCATTTGTGTCTGCGCTAGACGCGTTCTCAAATCCAACCACCTGGAAGCGGTTGTGACAACATTTTCATCATCAGAATTGAGACCATGAAGATATAAGTCGATATAGAGACGACAAAAATAATATATATGTATGGGTCACTTTTCTGATTATGCATTCAAATACTTATACCTTTATTTAATTTCGAATGACAAATGATTCAATAAAATTTTAATAAACCCAATTTTCAGTAATATATTCATAGCATAAACTCAAAAAATAATAATTAGTCACAATTCTATATTTACTCAGTGCGTCTGTGAGTGAAAATCGAATGATTGATCATCTATACCAGTCATCTTAGATAATTACAAATGTTATTTATATGGTTAAGAAATGCACGCTCATAAATCACAGAGTAATTTATATAATATAGACAATACAGCCTGCCTGTACATTGTATTATTTAATATATCTTCATATTTTATTTGCCAAATAGAATTTTATTCTTATATAAAAAGTAATAAATTGACTAGCTAGCTATTAGGTATAATAGAAAGGTACCTGCATAAAGAAGAGGACGACAAAGAGAGTGAGCAGTGAGTTGGTCTTTCTGTAGGTCTGGATTTCGTTCCACTCATTGGCTGCAAAGTAGGTCCGCCAAATGGAACGCGTGTCCTCTGGAGCGTTGAACATTCCCGCCCCTACACCCCCCTTTTCAGCGGTATCAGCCCCGGTGTGGTCATCTTCACCAGCGCCCCCCGATGCAGGAAGGCGTTTCTGATGCTGAGACATGAAAGCATCATTGGAGGCGGGTTCCCAGTCGATAAAGAAGATATCGATCGTGCACTGGCAGGCCAGGATGTGGGCAATGTCGACAAGTTTGAGGAACACGGCGATTGCGATGTAGATGATTAGGAAGGACTCCTGCTCCACTGTTGGTATGAACACTGTGAACACAGTCTGGTTCTAGAATGAAAGGGGTGATCATCATAAGTAGAGGGTGACCTGAAATTCTGCCTGCTTATACTACTAAGAGAAGTAAAAAGAAAGATGCGTATATACGAAAAATATACAAATTTATAATATCGAAATACTCATAGGCATATACATCGATTGGTTGAAAATAAATGTCAGTTCTGCGCATTTTTTAGATTGGAACAGAAATTCAAGACACCATAGTGGGGTTCATCATTCTTGAGAGTGAAATTAACAAAACGACGGATTGCTCGAAACATAATACTTTGAAAATTATACATTTTAGAGATAATAGAAAATCCCTTTGAGTCTATCTTTTTAGGGAAAACATACACATCTACGAGATACTTTTGGAAAGAAAATATGCTTTATTCTTTTTAAAAAATGATAAAACATAATGTAAAAAAATCTTTCAAAAGAATCGAATACAGTTCTTATCAAGAAACAACGTTATATACCTACGTTACGATTGATCAATAATTAAAGAAGTTAATATATGTAACTACAAAATGAGACAAATAAATAAGGAAAACAAATATCCATTGACATGAATGTAACGGACTCCTGCAGGCGTTTATTGAATCTACAATAGTTTGGCTGTGCACAATTAAATAGAGTTGTATATATGGTATCGCTAAAACAACCGATAAAATTATACAAAAGATAGAAAAATTGATTAAATTTAATCAATCAAAGTAATTCGGTATTTTTACAAAAACTTGACGACATATATTATGTACATATTCTTTCATATACAAAAATCACAGTGAAAACGAACCTTATAGAAGAGAAGGTAATAGAAGGCAATGCCGTAGATAACGAGTAGGAAGACATTAGCTATAGCGCCCGCCGCGTAGGCCAACGCCTTGATAATCGTAATGAAGTCGAGACTCTTGAGACCCGCCCGTTTGGTCCAGGACCAGGTCCGCAGGCCGGCAAACACCGCTGCCAGAGCACACATTGTTCCCATTGCGACAGAGAGGTTGTACTGGAAGGTCACTTGAGAGGAGGTATAGACCACGTTGAAGGTCACCTGGGGGGAGGGGGATCATGGTAATTTTAAAGATTCTTTGTTTCATTAATTAGTCTTTATTTGACGTTACAAAAAGAGCCTTTTGGTAGTTTGATTTTTGGCTAAATTTAGCATGGTGTTCTCCAGAATGTTTTCTATAAAAATATCATAAAATAACATACTGAATTTTTGGTTTCCGAAACTTTACTGTAATTTACAAAACATCAATAATTGTATTTCTAACCACCAATAATTATACAGGAACAGTGATTATGAAAGACATGAATGAGTAATGATTATAGAGTAAATACGACGGATTAAAGACTAACAAACCTTGACGGTCTTGCCGAGGCCATAACTGTCGGCATATTTGACTGTGGCGTATTCGAGGGAAAGGACAGGGGGGTAAATGCTGCCTTGGGTGTCCTCGGCTGCAATTGGTGACACCGTCAGCGTCACATTGGACACGTAGCGGACGAAGGAAGCTGGATTTGTAGTGCCTAGGAGGGCAGGACAATAAAACCGAAAGGAGATCTACTTAACAATAAAACACCGTTTCTTTGCAGCTTAAATCAGAAATTACTTAATTTACATTATTTTGTAAATATTGCAATAGGAATAAAAGCTACTTGGATTATTTAAAAGCAAAATTTAAGCACATTTTACCAACAGAAAGTCTCTTTTATCGCCAAAGTTAAACAAACTGTTTGTTTATTTTTGGAGTCACATGATTTAGATAGAAAATAGTAGCTTCTGAGTGGATGATTAATTGCTCTTTTTATAAGTGAATATTCTTAACGCTAATAAGTTGTAATAGATTAAAGAGTTAAGATACTATGAACTTTGCAGTATAGTAGGTATTAATATAACTTCAACTTCTTCGATTTTATATGCAACACCTTATACATACATCTATTGGACAATTAGTTAAAGAAACAAATATACTAGCATTTATTATTTATATTAAACCGCATTGGAGGAATGAAATATTGTATGGAATGTTAACTGCATTTTTTAATGTTACTGTTTAAAAGGATACAAAGATAAATTTAATAATATGAAAGACAACCAATTGAAGCTTTCAACTAATTTAATATTTCCAAGAATAATATAAAGTTAAACGCTGTTTAAACGCTAATTACAAAGTGCATATTTAACTGGGAGAAAAAATATATTTATTTGTTTCATCAAATAAAAATCGTTATACTTAAAATCACTTGTATGTATGTATGTATATTTAACCAAACTCTTTAACTTTTTAAGAAAGAATTAAACCAAAACGTATAGAATTGTTCATATTTAATTCTTAAAAAATAAATCATTGTTATGTAAATCGTGAATTACTCATAACAAAGAATATTAAAATGCTTATAGTCATAGAGTAAGGAGGGGATAAAACTCTACTTTAATAAAAAGTGCGTATATTATATATTGGTTTTTCTAATAGAATCTCGATATAATAATAATATATTACAATATAAATTAAAATGTTGAAATCTAAATGTTTAAATACTGTCTACTACTTGCGGTGAGGTACACTGTAATTTTAACCCACGTAAATGGTGACAAGATTTCAATTTTATAATTATTAAAAATTAAATGACAAAATAGTTCTATTTTATATCAATTAAATAGTTAGTTTGAGTTTTAAATAAAATTATTTTCATTAATAATGTTTACTTTGTGTTTATGTCATGTATTTACCGATTCGTTTAAAATATTAAGTTTACGCCGATTTTCTATAAAATATCTTTCGTTTTGATACTCCATTTTAAATTAAAGACCGACAAAAGAATCATTCATTCAGAAAGTTTAATTATTCCTGACAAAAAGAGCGTTCCCAACGATCCCAATTTTGAAAAACGCTCGTAGTAACACAATGCTTATAGTGTTTTCTTCAAAGAATCCACAGATCAAGTTAAGATTAACTTAACTAACCTGCAACTGTGCCAGCCGTCCTAGAGGCCACATTATCGACTAGGAAGAAGCGACGAGTAAGGAGCCAGTTAGATTGAACCGGATTTAGATTTGGGTTCGAGGACTGCTCGTTGACCAGATTCAGGACACGGACTGGGAGTGCATAGAGAGTCGCCTTCTGTGTCGTCTGACTAAACATCTCCAAATCTGGGTAAAGATTATATCAGGATATGGTAGTCAAGGAAACACAGAGAATAGATAAGACACCAGCCCGGAAATATGTTTAGCATGAACTTCCAATTTTAATAAAATGTGATGTAATCTGTAAAGTAAATAATACGTTACATAGTTTTAAAATTGTCATTGAATTAAAAAGATAAAAACTGCTTTGAGAACTATGAAGTAGCGCTTGCTAGAGCCTGTGTTACAACACAAAAGAGCTATGCATTTTTGTGACGGAGTAGCTATTCTATCGATCCTTCAAATATTATTCAAATTATTCGTTTTTTATAAATGTGTACTGCTTTCTTGGTTCTATTTCTAACACTCAACCAAAAGATAAACTGACCAAACAATAGGCTAAGTAAAATTGCGTTTATTAAAAAATTAAAATATGGTTTTCCTTATTAGTTTTGAATAAGGATACATAAATCGTAGAATTCGAGCGGGTAGATGGTTGAATCGAAAAGATCATCAACAGTGAGGTTGCACTGAAATGAAAGAAAAATATAATTAACTAATTACAAACTGTAATTTTTTGTAAGTGTTAAAAGCAGTAATCAATATAAAAATATGATCTATTTAAAATACTTAATATTTTATATTGTGACTGAATATAGCTTTAGTTTTAAACAAAGACGCAAAAGAAGTTTAAAACAACTTTAAAATCTGAAAATTCGTTCGTGTAAAAAATGACCTATTTGATAGGGGTCCCCTCACCTCCTGTGCATAAGTGGTCCCAAACTTGTAGGCGGCATTCATCTCCGCCAATGAATCCTTGCACAGCTGGAGCCGTCCATCGGTAGCGTTCCTGTATTCGATGAAGCTCCCATTGAGAGAGTAGGTCGCTAAACGGATCTCCAATCGAGACGACGCTTCGAACGCCGTCGTAATTTTGTTGTCTGTAAGGGCGTTGGTTGTGGCCTCGTTTTCGTAGTAGAGCCAGGGCATACCCTGGGGCCTAGCGAGTAAAAGAAGAGGTTTGTGAAAAGTATATAAAATAGTAAATTATGCAAATTATGGAAATTATGAAAATCTCAAAGAAAAAAATGAGTTAATTACATAACATTTTATTATGTAGCATAATTTAGCATTATTAACAAGATAATTATTGCTAAAAGTTAAAAACAGCAATATGAATTACGTATAAGTAGGGAAGGAGCGGCTCTGCTTCACCCCCCACCCACGCACATCACCCACGAACCTCTCGACCAATCAGGATCGTGCACTTTGGGTCTTTGGGTGCGGTGCACTTGAGGGAGGCTGAGGTGCAATTTGGATGCGCTGAGGTGCACTTTGGGTGCGCTGAGGTGCACTTCAATCAGGATCGAGTAAGCGCCAGTCAATGAGACGGCTGTAACAGTATATAACAGACGTGCGGTCTTTTTGTTTATTTAAACAAGCCTCTTTGCGCCAAATTCAAATTTAAAAATGCGCGGGATTATATGGCGCCAAATTCAAATTTAAAGTGCGCGGGATATAAAAACGATTCGTCTCCTAGTAACGTAAAAATTGAGGCTTCATTCCAATTGCGAGGGAATTTTAAATTTGATATGTATCATGACATTATTAAATACGCGAGAATATATTAATTAAACGTGGAATTATGTACCAGTATTAAATCATATTTAAGGGGAAAACTTACTGGAACACCCATATTTAATA
>JAYRBW010068495.1:0-27552 GCA_036023295.1 Invenusta paracnida | reverse complement strand
ACTGACGAGACCCAACCAGGTCGAAACCGGTCTAGAATTAGCTATGCTCGATTGATCTACTGTGTTCTCTGTTTATATTTTCGAAATGTTTAATATTTAATCCATTAAATCCATTTTTAATAAATGATTCATTATTTTTAAGCGCAAAGGTTATTTGAGCTTCTTTAAAAAGATATTAAGTTATCCATCCTTACCAGCTACAAATTTCCTTGAAAAGTTAATTCCATCGCTGTTTGCATATTTGCATTGCAATTTGGCTTTTGAGAACCATAAGGAATTTTCTCTTCACAAGGGAAATAAAAAACCGACACTTAGAATAATTGCAGCATAAGGAAATAACTTGATGTATACTGAACTGTATATATTGTATGTACGTATGTGCGTATATACATATATATACGCACATTGACGTTAATAAAATTGGTTTCCAAATTTCATTTACTTATGTATGTCTCTGTAGTTAGTAAACATGTACATACCGTGAAGAAAGAACAACATAAAACACAATCATTTGAGAGTTCAAAGAATACAGCTAATTAGTCCATCCGACTAAAGCCAAGCCAGAACAATGTAAAATATATGTGATTATCAACCACGCTGATTGTTGCACGTAGATATAGGTAATTCTGGCATTTTCCAATTTCAAGAAGCTACCTTTGAAGGATTCGCTTTCTGTTGGTTACAATATCCACCTTTTATCTTCGTCTTCATTGTCGCTTTAGTCTTTCATTTTCCTTCTGCATCTTCCGAGCATATCGCTGTTTGTTTCTTCGGTCTGTACTGTCACCCAGATACACCCCCATCTCCTCTCATCTCATCCCATTCCATATCATCCCGCACATTCTAATATTATAAGCAAGGACTGTAATTATATTTCTTAACGCTGATTAGATTTTTAGCTGTACTGAGTCTTTTTTATGCTATCATCCTTGGGTTATACCTACCTATCTTTGAAATTGTCCGACAAACATGCACGGATCATGCGTTCACTTCTAAAACAGGGGAAGAAACGGCACGTAGACCGAGACAAGATAAAAGAAATTGCGAATTACGGGTAGGTAGGTAGCTTTCATTTTTATTTCATGAAAAAGCAAGGTTTCTTTAGTGAGATCCTAGCAAAGCAATGATGCATCTTGTCCCTACAAAAGCGACAAGTCTCTCTTTGAGGTATCCAGCCGGAAATCTTATCGGCGAGTACGCTTTCATGCGTCGTTTTAAGAGAAATGTAAATGAGGATACTCCGGGTACCCTATGTATGCGGGATTCTTTATACCGAGAAATACAGAACGGATTCGAACACAGAATCCACTTCACTGAACGATCCCCTAGGGCTGTTTTTTTGTTTGCTAATAGCATATTATTGTAGAATATTGTAAGCAACAGAACAGCACTAGATAAAGGTATAATCTTAATACTGTTATATTCTGAGGATCGCTCGAATATGTCTGTAATAAAACAAAACATTTGACAAATATTATTGATGATATAGTGTATGGGACTTAAAATGGTCTCTTTAATGAATAAGGTTAAGATTTACTTCTGAAGAAAGATATGTTATAATTTTTGTTTGAGTGATCTGTAGAAATTGCAAAATAAATTGCTAATGTATTTTATTTTATTATGTTATATTAGTTATATTGGTAACGTCAATGAGTGATATAGCTTTACACACTAGTAATTACTATTAACCATCATTTCGTTATGTATATATTTATTTGTAACAACAATAATAAAACATACAGTGTGACACGATTGAAGTAGTTTAACAAAATAATCAAAATGTAGGAATTGATTTACGCTCTAAATATGTGGTTACCAAGTATATAAAACCAACCACATAAACAATACTTACTATAGCACTATGGTTTGTAAACTATTTATATATTTTGTGTTTATATTAGGTAAATATATGTGCATATTAAGAAATATATTTAAAAATTTAACTTATATATTCGTCTAGTATTTCTATTTAATAATTAATTTAATTAATAATTCTACGTTTAAGTCTTTGTACAAATTGTATTTACTAAAAAACTTGACAAGGAACCTTATAAGGTTGAGTATATAGTCAACCTGTTTATTACGACAATGGCCTATACGAGGAGGAGAATGGCGTGGAAAAATTGAAATAATTCATTGGTTATAAGCATCCTTCAAAATAAAAAGCATTTCTTGTTTTACATCGTCGGACTTATAATCCTTCGTATATATTTATAATACTTATGTATATTTTTCACATTCGTCGAGTCAGTCACTCAAGATTATCTCAACTAATATTGGGAACATTTTGATAGACGTAGGACTCTCGATTCAATTCCCTTGATGGATGTTAATGCTACTCTGAGGAGACCTATAAGAAACCTTCTTTGATATTGTAAAGATATTCTGATGTTTTATCTTAAATTCAAAATTATGTTAACTCAATAAAACGACGACCTAAATGTGACATCTATAACTTCATTTACCTGTCTCGTTTTAAACGTTCCAAAATCAATATGGTAGAATTCCAACTACATACTACCTATATAATATACTTGTACGCTTTAGCGAGACGCGATCTGAAAATAAATATGAATAGATATGAAACAATTTATTTTTAAATTCACTGCGAGGATATAGTCTACAATACAACTGCCATATTTTAGCGAAATAATATTTTTGCTCTACAGAGCATTGACTTGGCCAATCACCGATCTGTACGCTTAGCTTTAACTATATATGTAGGTTCCTAAGTGAATATTATTACGTAGTCTATGTGGGCGTTCATAATAATTCTACAATAAAGAGTTTTTCAACCATTAAAGCGTCCTTATTATGTCATATAGTCGTTTTATTAACTCATTAAATACATAAAATAATAAAGTTCTAATATAATGATGGGACAACAAATTTATCTACTGGAATAATGACATTATTAAATTCCTTTTAATATCACATAATACATTTGAACATTAGAGGGTATCCATATATACATTAGAGGTTATAACAATAAACTTATGATTTATTCCTTAACAAGTAAGATGATAGGAATATTTTTATGCCTATACTGTTAAAATAATATGCTTTAATGTAAGCAATGTTTTCTTGACATTACAATTTTATTCTTTTGTTATATTCCATATATCAAGTTTAACTTTTCAAAATCGTTGAATTTTTAAATACAAAACTACGATTAGGTATATGTTTTGCAATGTTTTCGTATATATCTTTATCTAGATGTTTATGTTCTCCAGTATGTTATACATTTTCAAGTGTAAATGGCATCATCCATTCTCTTTTATGCAAGTAATGATAATTCCCTTTCCCTTCGGCCCATCCCTTCAGTTGAACTTCTAATTAGAACTTCAATTAGAACTTCTCTGCGTCACAATCTTCACAAAACAGAATACGCTTAGTTGATGTGATGAGGCGATCTATATACTGATGATAACCCCTGCCGGATACTAAGAACGCCGTCACACTAGTCAGAAGAAAACATTTTTTGTAGAAATCGTGTAATCAACCAAAATGTTCAATATTTTTTTTGCATTCTCTTTGATTCCTATTCTTCTTCATATATTTCAACAAACAGTTAATTGTTGTTGATTTCACTGTTGTTATTTCCTAAGCTCTAACTTGATTCATATCACGTCGTGAAGTTCAAAACATTTTTATTTAAACTTTGCCCTGCCATAAAGCTGCCATCTCGAGTTTTTTATGGTCCATTTAGTAGAGTACTACTATCATTAAACACCCAAAGATTTTTCTTGAATAGTCGTTGTAAAGGCATTGCCACTTTGTACATATATAATAAGTAACTGATCTAAAAACTACTTTCCAGATGAGTTTTCATTATATTGATTCTTGAAACAGTTCGTCGATTTGATTGGTCATAATTTACTTCATTATATTGATTTAATGATGAGATAATATCGTGCGAACAATACGATTCCTAATATTTCAAATTTTTGATAAATTTTGTTAGCACGAACAAAGTTTGAATACGCCAATACATATCTTCCAACCTTGAAAAATGTGATTTTCACTCAATCTAGTTCAATATATCGTCCTTCACCTCCCAATCCCTGTTTCACCTCAAAAGGCACAGAGGCAATAAATACCCTTAACCAAAATATGTTCAAGACAGCCTCGTTGTTTCACAACTTCGGAAAACCTTTTCACCGCGTTTTACTTCTTGTTTGCTTTCTGTTGTTGTTTATTGATTATTTTGGGCGAAATAAATATATATATCCCCCATTGTTTTTAAAACTTATCAACGTTTCTATATTGATTAAAAGTGCATTCAAGCGACACAACTGGAACTTGTCTTAACACCACATTTCTCAGATGAATCATCAAACACACCTAGTTTACTTGTGTCCACTTGCTTTTAGATAATTTGGTGTTTCCCATTGATGTATACGTATGTATAGTAGCTGATACAAAGTATTAGTTGCACATAATACATAATAATCTGTTTATTTCTTAGTTTCATTGATTTTGTGTTACTGAAATGCTATCAAAATATTGGTTTGGCACCACTGCTAAGTTTCTTCCTAATGCATAGAACGCTTAATCAGTTCCCCTTGGAGGATACTTTATTAAGATCTAAATAAATCAAAATATATACAGTTTGAAACTTAACTTAATATCAATTCATTTTTTGTAATATTTAAAAAAATTAGGATATCGTAAAAATAGAATAACATCAAATTCTTGATTAACTTAAATACATTAATCAATGTTACTAATTATTTTTTGAGTGAACTAATCAATGGTATTCTTAACAACTGAAAGGTTTTGTTGGATAATAGAAATGCGTTGATATTTTATCTAATTTTGACTTTGAATTTGCACAAATTAACAAAACACCATAGTGCATATATGCAGCTTTCGGAAGGTGTGTGTATTCATTCATAAATCTATAGGCAGCTTTTCAAAATTAATCTAAATATAATACTGGCACAGTAAATATATTATTTTCACCTACCACTTATTTCACCAGCTTTTCACCCCTTGTTTATAATTATTCTAACCGCATATTACTTACCACTTACAAGTAGTCTGTTGAAAGAATTCACATTTTTAAACGTTGTTCTTAAATAATATATAGTGTATGCTTACTTTCAAGTCCACTTAACTTTCTCTTGCCTTTGTGACAGATGTCAACAATGAAATGCCTTAAGTACTGGTGCCTGTTATATATTGCCAATCTGTGGTACCTGAACTAAAAAGAGTAATAATTAAATCACTTTAACAATGGCGCTCTTTCAAGATTACACTTAGCTGTTTTTATTGAAAAATAACAAACACCAATAACTTTCTTTTCTATGACAAGTTATAAGAAATAGTTTTATTATCGACAAACACGGCTGTGGATAATCATGTTTATATACTGTTACAATGGAAACATATATTATGGTCACATGCAAGTTTAGTAAATACAAAACTATACGTTTTAACGCTTTAACTTTGCACACGGGAACTTTAGTTGTCAAAAACCAATTTTATATAGCATTTCAAACGACTTGGATTATTATAGTTTTGATTGACTTTATTGTATACTACATTTACATATATATTTATGTTGCAGTGATTGATTCATTACTAATTATTTATCATTCCGTTATTCTTTATCATGTTAATTTACATGTTATTCATCTCAAATAGGTCTGTAATTATTTAGTACTTCGTTATTACGTAGTTTAAGAGTTTTGATGTTTGTCTTTTATGTTTATTGATGTACATCTGTACACTATTGTACGTATTATTCATAATTGTTAATCTTCTCTATTTATGTCATAAATACTTAACTTGTTGCAATTAAATTGTAATTTTTAATTGTGGATGCTTTGCAGTTAACAGGTTATATTATTATCTCCTACTATCTCACGAATGCATTTTCCTACATGATTATGTGAATGAAAATTTGATCAAAGTAACCCTTTCATGATTACGAAACAATACATTGATTATCAACTATTTGCAATCAATGAGGTAAACTTGCGCGTGGCTAAATATGATTGTAAAAAGTATTCTTGAAGTCTTTAAATGTATACAAATTTATCCTTTATACGTACATAATATGTAAACTAATATATATATATATATATATACAGCAGTCAAACTTTAGTTCAAATATATTATGTATCTATGTCAATACTGTTTGCCCGTTTACTTAAAAATGAATTTTATCAACTTATTATTGGAAAAAGATTAAGACTACTTTATACATGAATATAATATGTATGTATGTATGTATGTACCATATATATACTGTACGATCTATCTTACATAATAATATACTAGTTTAATAATTCATCTTACCTCCATTCTGTATCAGTTTCACATTTTTTATGGAAGCAAACTTGCCAACTCTTTGCCCGACAAACAAGGACTTACATCTTAAACATTTCACAAATATACACTAAACAGAAAAAGTACTACATACATATCGGTTGTAAATGGTTAATGATAAATTCCGCATTCCATAATTTCATTTCACTATATTCCGTGAGTTTCCAATTTAATGGACTCAATTGAGCTAAGAACTATTTTTCAGAGTTTACACGACAATTTTAATTATCAAATCAAATTCTTAGACATGCATATATTTAGTCTTTTGGGCTAAAAATGTTTGTTTTTCTCAATTTCTCTTTTCAACAACTTAATTATTTTCTTACCATACATTATATAAATAAGTATAGTTCAAATTCCATTTGTCGCTATTTGTTTTCAAAGTTGTCTCTAAATTATATATAAGTCTCGAAATTATTCTCGCGTATAATGTATTTTTCAAATAATTATAGTATTTATGTATGATTAACATATTACTTAAACGTTTAATCAGTAGAAAACAAACAATTATTTAATTAATTATTATCAACAAAACACCAAGAGCGACTTTTACTTCATTAATTGTTCATGTACTTTTCTAGTTGAACATACTTACCTAGTAAGTAATTTGTCATAAATGTATTAAAAATGCATGCATATTGATAACAACAAAATAATGTGTACACTTACCTGTAGCATTCATTCCGGCGATATCTCCTTATGAAATATCTTGTTATGTTTTGTTTGTTAATTCAAAAATATCTCTATCTTGCTCAAACATTTCCATAAAATTAAAAAAATATACAGATGATAGTAAAACACTCGACTTGTATTTTTTGTTTATACAAAGCCTGTATGGGAAGGATAAACAACGATGTAAAATACAGTTAAAAAAGAGATTTTTAATAGCTTTATTTTTAGAGTTTTTCAAATAGGCCACAATACCAGTCACACTTTGCAGATCAAAGTTGTTGCAGTTCCAGTTTGTCTGAAAAACGAAGTTTCATAAAACAGGGTAATGCGTAATCCACAATAAATATCTAGCAAACGAAGAACACATTGTTAGTAAGAATGTGTTTTAGAATAAGGAGAGCGTCGAGATATGTATTTCATGAGGTTATATTATCGAAAATTCTAACTCATCATCCAAAGATAGAGTATCAAGTTAATTAAGGCTACCAGACATTTAAATTTGTTTACATGAACTCCGCCGCCAGTAAGTAAGTAAGACTGTACAGGAGGTAGAATTGGAATATTTATCGATAAATATCAATTGGAATGTATCCGTTTAATGAGGTTGACAGATTTTTAAAATATTAAAATGTTAATTTGTCACAAGCGCATCTTCTGCGCATACCAAATTAAAAAAGATTTTTTGGCTGACTTTTGAAAGCTACTAAATACTTTATTTTTTTAAATATAATGTTATCTTTAATGGCAAAGTTTAACATTTTTTCAATGGCGGTGGGGGGGGGTGTCATTTAGCTCTCCATAGTACTTTCAAGGGTTGAAACTTCGCCCCAATATATTTGTAACATATAGCATAGAAATATGGCAATAAATATTGAAATAGGTATAAACCATTTTATTTAAATCTAAACAAATATCTATATTTAAAAAAATCCAGTTTTAATTGATTTTGGGAACATATTTTTTACCACGTTTTTACCAAAAATGGTGTATTTGTATGGCATGTATACTACATGAGTACAGAATAGTGAACATAGCGTTAACAATTGTAAATTGTTTTAGAAATAGTCATGGAAGCTTTTAGTGCTCAGATTGTTCATTTATAAACAACAACAAAATTTGTATGCAAGAGGCCTTAAAAGCTTCCTCACTCACAAATATTAAAGCATTTTAACAAATCAAATATATACAAATAAAGTAGAGAAAAATAGTGTTACGTAATAAAATTGGTATGTATTATGCGAATATGCTTATTTAGTTCAATATTGTGGTTAATTAATCTATAGGAACATGCTTGTTCCAAGCTTGTTTATTTTTATTAGGCCTTACTTTTTTTAATAAAATATATGTTTTCAATTATAATAAATACTGTAGCGAAATCTCCGAATAACGTTTTTTATTTATACTAGAATGGAAATAATTAGCTCTTATGTAAGTAGTATTACAGCAAATGTTATCAAAACTTGAATGTGCGGAATCAGTTGCCATGTTGCGCGAGTTTAAACAAACGAATTAAATTAAGAAACTCACATTTCACATATTCTATCTCTATATTCTTATTTACTTTTAATTAGATACGTTTGGTTAATTACGTATTAGCCTGCCTAGAAACTGGTTCCAGATATTCGAACTGTCATTATACTTTTGATAACACTAGTGCCTACATATATATATATAAAAATGTGTATACCGTGGTCATTTTAAAAGAACTGTATGTATAATGAAAAATTACTTGGATACTAATACATATTTATCGCTCTTTATGAAATCAATAGTGAATTGAATCTGATAAGCAACGTCAATTTAATTTTTAGAAATTCGTAATAATAGTCAATTTAATATACTTTATTATGCTATATATTAAAGACTTATCGTATATATTACAAATACTATATTATATCATTATTATGATGATATTTGTATACAAATATCATAGTATATATACTATAGTAGGTTATACTCTTTATTTCATGCCCTGCGTACATTTAGATGAATCATATATTTATATTAATTCTAGACTTAAATTGTTATGATCTATTAAATGATTTTTCAGAGTTACAAATTCGCATTGAAATTGGTAACTCCAAAGTATAAACTACAATGCAATATTCTATGTATGTACTACTTATAGCACATAAGTCTTAAAATCCGACTTATAACATTTCCGTCGTTATGTTAATTAACTAATGCATATAATGTATAAGCATACACTGTTAGTTGTACATTTCAAATTGAATAAGTTAAAAAATATTGATTCTGCTTATATATAGAAATTCTTACTTCAAATAAGTTTCAATTTGATTATTGAGTGTTGTGTTATTAAATGATATGATTATGATCATTAAATATAATTCAAACTACTAGATCTATACCAACAAATAATTAATTTTCGGTAAATACCTACATTTCAAATGGGAAGAGATCACACCAAGGGTTGAAAAACTGACTTGTATTGAAAAAATATAAATTACTAAAATGTCATTTTGGTTAAATAAAATATTCCTTAATTTTTATAAATATATTGATTTATTCTATCATTTATATTTTGCGATATTTTTACTAAGTCTTTCTAATTATTCAGGTAATATCTGTAGAAGCTAAATGCAATTTAATTGGCTATAATTTCAACTAATCACATTCGCTTATTTGATCCTTTAAAAAACGTTACTGTTGTCTAAAAACAATATTTGATAGATAACTTGAAATATTTTCATAGAAATGGGACCCACATAATGGATTCATTAACGTTTAAAATGAAATTAAATACATGTATTCAATATTGTGTATTCATTCTTATGATTCCTGGGATTGGATCCATAGTTAATGTCAATATTGGTACGTTAATTTACGTTTTACTTTATCTTTTATACATAAATTCCCTGTATTTATAATGTATTAATTAATATTGTATTTTTTAACATAATTTTCAAAATTTAATCATTTGCTGTGCCGCAATTATGCTCTTAAGTTTGCAAACCATAACACAAAAACATGGCAAAAATACAGTTTAACTTCAACCAAACCAACTATGCAAATAGTAAGATCTAATTATTACGTATTTATTTTGATGATATTAAATTATTAAAATATTTTATACATATATGTATAAGTTGTGCATAACAAATTGAGGCATTTCTCCCAGCAATATGTTAAAATAAATAATATACAGGGAGCTCAAATGTTACATACAAAATGTCTTTGGATGACTATAAGAGGTGTGTTTCAGGTTAAAGATTGCATATACAGTCAACAAAGGTTCTGACCTGATAGTAACGTATCAATTGTTAATTATATACACATGCTACCAATCGCCGCATACTTAAGGGCCAATGGCATTTGGCTCTTTATGTAGGTCATCAGGGACATGCAGAATATCGAACCGCAAACTTTTTACAGGCGAGCACATTAACCGCTTGATCACCGGAGCTCGGTCGATTGGCAAGGAAGACTTTGTAGCCATTACGAGAAGGCCGTATCGCATGAACTATAAATCAATACATTTAAATATGACATCGGTTAATACAATGTACCAAGGCGATATTATACAGATATGTACAACTCAGATGGAAATAGGCAAGTCACAATAAACTTGTATTACGTAAATATTTGTGTATTAATACTAAGCACAGAGATAAGTTTAATTTTTAGAAAAATAAAGCATTATAATAGTTTAAATACTAAATATTGAACATGAAGCAGCCATATTTTTTGCTTCAGCATTTAGTTGTTTATACAAAGAGGAAAGATGATTTTACAGGGAATGTTATTACACATTTATGTTAAAACACAAATTACGAAAATTGGGTTAGTTTCAATTGATTATTATTGATGTTTTTTTCTTCTTTATGAGGAAGGCCTCTTTTCTCGTAATTAAAACAATATATGGCCTGTAGCTATTACGCAAATCGAAGTTTCTTCCGCAGGTAAATATGTGGATGAAAAGAGATTTATACTTAACATAAGCCCAGGAAGCGCTTCGTGACTGTAAATGCAATCTTTCTCACTATAAATTGATCTTGCCCGTGAAATGGTTATTTTTAAACAAAATAAAATCCTTTAATTATTTACTATTTTTGTTTTATAAAAACAATGTTAGTAGCATTTTGACTTTCTATTTATTATTTATTCCGTGCTTATATTATTTTAAAAATGCAGATAATTAATTTCATGCTATAATATTTAAAAATATGAATTAAATATCGGAAACATATATTATACTTTGTTTAAATGTATGTATGTACATTACTATATAAACATATATAATTATAAAACTATATATACATATGTACATATACCTTTTTCTAACAGGTTTTGTAATAGAATCGGGTGTAGTGGATGATTCTTTTATTTCAAAAATTCTTGCTGAAAAATCTGATGGATCCAATGTTTCATTTACTGCGAAGATTATTCACGTTCAAAGTGCCGAATCCGTTCGAACAATAGTTCAATGTGAGTGTTATATTTATTTATATTCAATTTCTTTTTAGTTCAGCTTTATTTTATCTTTCACAAACCTCAGATAATAGGTATATATATATATTTATAATGCTTTCTCAGAACTTTACAAAAGCCTTTATACTTATAGTTTCTAAATATAATATATGTATTGCTTCATTCAATAATCCTAGAAACTTACAATTCTTCGTAATTTCTCTTTCAATGGATTTCAAATTACTTACAAAAAATGTAAATGTAATTTTCAAATAAATGCAAGAAACGCACCAAATATATTTACAATACGATTGAAATTTCAATCAAAGAACAATTCATAAGATTTCGAGAAATAAAATAATTGAAAGTTTTAATACTGGTCAATATAACAATTTTGATCAGCTCTTAATTATCAATAAAATTTTATCGTCAAAATTACTTAAATTATTGACTTAAGGCTGATTTTGGTAGTCACATCCGAGTAAATGCAACTAATGAATTGATAGAAAACAGTATATTATAGTACATGAAATAATATATATAACCATTGCATAAATTAAACTACTAATCCAGGAGTTTCCTACCCGAGAATTTATATTGCGTTACATTCAGCAAGAAATAAGATTTGACCAATCAATATCTAGCTCGATATAGCGACACATGTTAACATATGTATATATAATACATATTGCTTAACCCTATCCTACCCGGGCTATTTTACGGACTCAGAATCCGGGGGGTGGGGTACGATTCGGTACTTTCGATATAATTCGCCCAACTGTTTAGATAAAGCTTTGACATTTGGTATGAAGGTGAACCAGTGTTTTAGTCTTGTTTCCATTAAAAAAAAATAACTTGAAATACTTTTTTTGTGAGAGTTGAAAATTAAAAAAAATATTTATTACAATTTTTTGTATTTGTATACATTGATTTTATTTTATGTTCATTTTATCTAGTGTATATTACAATTGATATCTCTTATTTGTAAACTAAAAAAATATTATTATTTAAAAAAAATTAATTTCTTTTTAATTTCGGTATTTTAAACATCATTACACAAAAATAAAAATATTCTAAAGAAATAAAAAAATGGCCTCACAAGTTGCAGAACTTAATATGAGGAAAAGTTCCATGTCGCTTGGTCTTATATAAAAAAACGCCAGCAAGAACAAAAGGGGCCCCCCGGGTAGTTAGGGAGTTAAGTGTAAGTGTATTTTAACAGAATTTCAAACGATAGTATTTTTGTGATATAGCCTATATTTTATTACTAAAGATTTAATTCAAGGAATTTTGACATTTTTTATAATATTTTATCATGTTGTTTTGTGTTGTATAACACTTGTAGCTTCTTATTTCTGGTTTCTACATGAAGGCCTAAATCATTGATTTAATGTAACTGAACCCCTTTCAGTGTGTTTGAATCCGGAAATATGGAGCCTTATAAGTGTGACTGGTTCACAGTTGAGGAAAACACTGGATCGCTTTACATCTTCCATCAATATGCCCCACATCGCCATCCCAATAAATGGACCATTGGCTCATCCAGTACCACTTGGTATCCTGAATATATTATGTCTATACTTATTTTTGTATAAGTTATATGAGGTTTTTGAGACGTAGTATTTTGTTAATGGTCATAATATGCATTGTGCGATTATTTATATTTTTGTGTATCGCTCTTTGTTCGATGTAAATGCATGCTGAGGTTCTCAGAACAAGTGATTGTATGACGTGGTCTATTATTATATATAATTACACAATATTATCACTTTGTACAATTATGCCATTTTGTAACAAATATTTATGTTTAGTTCTTGATCTTCAAAATACTGCACACATTTTGAATATCAATTGTAATTGTAAGCGACATAGAAATTAACGATATTCAAACAAATTATTAACGACCCTCAAATTAACTGGTAACGCCTCAATGATGTACATCAACGAGAGACTAGTCGAGGTCTACATAACGGATCCAGGAGGGTTAGGGTTAGGGGGTTTAAGCTCCCCTTACTTAACAAAAATCAAATTTTGTAATTATTTTCATTATTTAAAATAAAGTCCGCTGGTATTAGAGATATTATTTAAAAAAATTACCCCTTTTTGACATAATATATACATTAAATCATTTATTATACATTTATTAAGGGTGTCATAAATATTTTAAACTGCACATCAAAATGTAGGCAATGTGCTTTGTATTTAAAACAATTTCTTTTTTGCTTTCAAATGTATTTATTTATTGTGAATTATTAAATATATATATTACAATCCATTTACATAATATTAAACAACTTCTTATAATACATTTTAATTGATATCATCTCTGAGATAAATCATGTATATTTACATAATATACTCGTATTTGTATACATAATAATAGTTTGTTTAGCTTTTTCTTGATACAGGTTTATGTTTAAAACATTTACTAATCCAATGTAACACATAAAAACTATAGATAGATCGGTAACCAATATATTTTATTTTTATTTTCTGATTACTGAACATTTTTAAATGCATGCTTATATGTAAAAAAATCTGATTTAGTAGATCAAAGAATGCATTTGATGATTTTTAAATGCCTTTAGATGTAGTTTTAGTTATAAGTCACACATATATTCAACAGATTTAGAGGCTCGGCTACAAGCCTTGACATATACATGGCAGGAGACTGTACCATCATCCTAAGCAAAAACATGTATCTGCCCCTGAACACATGAGGTTTAAGTCCATTGATCATTTGGTCCTGAAACCTATACTCCTAAACAATGTCTATGTATTACACGCTTTAGAAATAATTGACTTTAAATGACTCCATTTCATTTCTAAGGCAGATATGATAAGATAAGATATGACGCTATCACCTCGTCATGTGACCTAGGGGAATTCTAAAATGAAAAGATCATCGGTTATTTAATTTCAGAAATACCATTGTTTTGAATAGGGATACACTTTATATGTTATGCAAAGCATACGTTAATTTCTATGTCATAATTATGATATCAAATCTTATCGAGGTTATGTAACCCTGTATAGTATGTATATCAATGCTTACCTTTTATGATTTAAATACTGCTTTTGTGTTTTATGTACTCCTTTAAATAGTTCTATATATGTATGCATCTTACATTTAATTCTAATTTCAGATTCGAAATTGTACCCAGATGATATGTGGAAACAAGTTCTAAACGCGATGATGATGCTGATTTTTTCAAGTCACGAATCGGAACTTGTCATGATATATGACGATTCTCCAGGTAAAGACATATCTATTTTAAAAATTGTATTTGTCAAAATTCCGTGATAAAAATGGCATAATTTTAGATGCTTTCATATAAGGGAACCTCATTGCAATGTAAACAATTATAAAGAAAGTAGGGGCACATACAGTAATGCCTTATATTTCCTTGTTAAACAGACCTGAAAGTTTAATGTTCAGGTCTGAATGGAAGGGATACATTTTGCAACAATTAGCGCGCGGAATATTTAATGTACTAAACTGCACGCTACTTATTTCCCAATAAACATATAATTGCGCCAGTAAAACTTAAACTTATAAATAAGTTGTAACGAAATATAAGGCATAACTTATGTATTTACTATTTTATTTTTAAGTTGCTAGTATCATTTGTGGCGCTCTCTATATTTAATACTCGTTTAATATATCCACTAAAAAAAGGAAGGATTTTTCAAGTATAATACCAACTATCGGAGACGTTTATTGTACTTAGAGTTTTTTAACGAAGTATTCACTAGATAGCTGCTTATTGGAAGATTATTGAACACTTCTGCAATACAGGGAGAAACATTGCGATCTTAAATGATCTCGTCAACTGACTATGGTCTCGAACCAGTACATACCCTCCTGATTACCTACCGTGCAAGCATATTACTTCTTCGGCTTCTGGAACAGATCTGGGAATAATTAATCGATTTCAATTTGTAAAAGTTATCAACAACTTTTGTAATTATTATTGATTAATACCGGTGCACAATTCGTTTAAACTTAAATGTGCGTCATCTTTAAGCAAACATGATTTAAAAACATGTAACATATTTATAAAATTGCATTATTTAATATTTGTTTCATAAAACAAGACATATACAGTATTAAATTGGCTTATACTGTGGTATACATTGTCGGTTAATATAAGTTCGACGTAAAAAGTAATTGTAATTACTAAATTTGGCTCAAGACTGACAACAGAAAATAGCAGGCAAAATGTAATTATCATTTAAAAAATAGGAAAAACAGATAGAAGACAAATCTAAATGGCGGAATTTGTCGGCAATAATGGGCTTATTTCTGTTTTCCACAATAAAAAATATGTTTACCAATTATTTCTTAGAAATCAATAATTTACTGAGTATTGAAAGTTTAATTACGATTTATGTAATATGATAATTGCGTTTCCAATATTAATATATTGAACGTTAAAGGAATAAATGTCCCATCTGTCATTAAATGCGCATTATCAATGTTTTTTCTAAAATATTCAACAACACAAAAACACAATTAAATTTTCTTTTCTGTTTTGGATTTGGCATAACCATCTTTCAGACTTCGATTCCATCAACTATGTTCTGACCAGGGCAAGTGTTTCGGCCGTTCAGATACAAGCCCTCAAATTAACTGGTAACGCTTCAATGATGGACATCAACGAGAAACTAGTCGAGGTCTACAATCGACGCGGCATCAAGAATGGTCACTTCGAGGAAATGGCTCGGAGCAGACACTACTACATCGTACTTGCCAGTTCGGACAATGTCAAGCTCGTCATGAAGCAGGTGCGTGCTTTCATGTAATGTTCACGACGTAAATGTTATGGTCACGACGTAAATGTTATTGTCAATTTAGAATAACGTTTGATTACTTTTTTAAGTTTCTCCTTATTTATATTTTTAAGATGCCATTCCGTACTTCACTGGCATAGAGTGTATTAGGTATTATAAGTGTTTTGAAAACATACATTTTTGTTGTAGAAGACATACAATATGACAGTATTAAGACTTATGATGAAATTAGTTTTCTGAACTATTTTATTGATTTGAAGAGTTCAGTCCAGATTTTGTGTAGTGATTATACCCAGAATATACTTTGTTGACTTTTGGAACACAACTGTTAGTTATGGTCAAAGGTTTGTTGCATACAGTGTCTTCTTAACCCTATTCACTCCAAAGTAGCCGCTGCGGCTACCATTGATTTTTAAACTTTATTTAAAACGAAAATATCATGACTATATTGATTTGATTTCATGACTTTTCCTAATTTAGGATATATTATAATAATTAAGTAAAACAAATTTTTTCTGTTTTTCCGTTTTCTTTTACAAATCAAATTTACGTTCAAAAAAGTGCATTTTACATTAAAAACCAAAGTATCCGGAGCGGTTACTAAAATCTAAATATTAATTTTAACATTTTACTTCTGCATTAAAAAAATGTTTATCCCAATTTTGATTAATAAGATGAGTTGTATATATTAAATGTGTTATTTTCGTATATATAATATATATTTACCTCATATTTACCTATAAATCTTATATATATATTTGAAATTGTCTGTTTGAATGTTTGTTTGTATGTTTGTGTGTTTGAAGTTGCGGCCCACGGGCCTATGGCTTTGCATTTGCATACATGACCCCATGACCCTGGGAGTAACATAGGATAATAAAAAAACATACATATATAGATATATATATAGAAAATAGATACAACATTTTATGGCATAAAACAATGAATATTGTATTTTCAAATAGTAATTTTATAAATATACTTAAATTGGAGATACTTAAATTTATCTAATAATTAAACAGACATTTAGATTTTGATAAGACAATTTTATTATGTATAAAATAGGAACAAAAATGTATGTCATAAAACAATAAATAACGTTTTCAGAATTAGTAAGTTTATAAATATACTTAAATTATATCGATCTAATAATTATATAAGATAATTTGATTATGTATTAAATATGTACAAAACTTTGAAATAAAACAATGAATAAAGTATTCCCGCAGTTAGTAAGTTTATAGATAGCATTCGTGGCATACAATAAAGGAATGTGACTTGCAAACATGCTGATCACACTTGTGGCACTTTGAACATATTTGACGCTTTCGAGGAAGACAAAATGTACACAGTCCTCTCTGTTGTGGCTCATCAGGCACAGGAATATTTTCAGCAGCCGCGTTTTGAATAATTATACCACAAGCTTCTCGTGCTCTTTTGACGTTCTTTCTCATAACAGCGATAGGTTGGTTGTCAGCTCTTTGGGTCCTCCAAGGTTTCATCAGTTTCAATGCCATTTCTTTCAAAAAATATGGATCGGTGTGATTTCTTTTTGGACACTTTCCATTGGGGGTTAAGTTATGTCCATGTAAGAAACGCATTTAGTGCTGCAAGATGCAAAATATGCCAGAAAATCAGCAATGGCCATCGGCGAGCCTTAAGACGTGAAGTGAAAGTTTTTACCATCAAATTAGTTGTGTCTACTGGGTGTTGGGTTGATTATAATCCAGAATGACATCAGGCTTATTAGGTGGACCAGGATCAGAAATTGCCATCGATAATTTAACGGTCTTCCCTTTCTCCGTAGAATGCATACAGTTGAAGTCTATGAGAATATCACTCTATTGACTATTTCTTCACAGCTAGCTATTTATAGTCAGTTTTTATTTATCGCAGTCTATAAAAATAGGTCGTAGCCTTTTGCGTTTAATGTTACAAACATAGATTGGCATGAATAAGGATGGGCAGAAACTGTTAATTCTTCACTTTTAGCTTGCGTTTAATTTTAGATCATTTTGTTGAGACATGTTAAAAGCAGTATCTATATTTTTTACATAGAATGTTTGGTCTTCTTCCTTTACTTTTTGATTTCCATTAAATACATATAAAAAGCTGGGACCATCTGAATATTTTGATATATTGGATTTATTAGTTATGAGTTTGAGAGAGTTATTAATAATGATATTTGTGTAGTAAGTAAACAGCTTTGCACTAAGTGAGCCCCTTGAGATATTCCAACAACCACTTCATTGTAATTGGATAGGTAATGGTTTTTTGCATTGACAGCTTGCTTCCAACCCTTAAAGTAAGAGTTGAACCATTGAGCAATGTTGAGCAACTTAGTGAATATATTATTGAGATGTTTTTTTTTGTATAGGACAGTGTTGAAAGCTGATGAATAGTCTCAAAATGTTCCTGGTTTCCTATCAATATTACTTGCTATAAAGTCAATTGTTACCAGTAAAGAGGCTAAGGTGCTGTAGTTTTTCTTATATGCAAATTGAAAAGGATCTTCATCATCTTCTTGTATAATTTTTAGAGCAATTTTGTTTGGTTCCTGAAAGTTTGCTTGTGTTTTCTTTGGATAGGTATGACCATTACATTTTTCCATGAAATAAAATATGTTGATTTAGTTCAACTTTTAGTGTAGATTCTGGAGTAAGGTTCACTAAGATATCTTCTGAAATCTTTTAAAATCCATGGAGGTGTTGTACACGGTACTGAAGATGCATTGTATTTTATATTTTTAAAATCGTTATTGACAATTATCTTCTGCTATTGTAATATTTATTTCTGTATCTGAGTTATAAGTTTGAAATTGGCGTTCACTGTCTTAAAATGTGACTGATATAAAATTGTGCTAACATTATTACTCCTTAACTTAGTTAGATATCTGCATCATGAAACATTTGTGCCCTGTTTGTATATTATAAAACGCGTTAATCTATAAATAGCTCTTGGAATTTCCTGGTCCTGGGCTTTCCTGCTCTCGCTCACTGAATTTCGATGAGTCACCAAGAACAATTACGTTCTCATTTTATTCAAAACGTTGTTTGTTTGGTTCATTAATAGCATGTGTTTTTTAATAAGAATATTTCGGTAGTTACTGAATATACTTTTTTTGGTATTTGAAGATAATTATTTAAATAACAAATATGAATAATTTTAATCACGCCTCAATATAATTATATTTTATGTTACACATTACATTTCCTTAGATAAATATGCAAAATACATTCAATATATGCAATAAACAAAGTTATCTACGTTTGTTGTACAGTAAAATAAATATAAAATAAATAAAAACATTGGATAATTTGAAATATTATCGATCGGATTGGACAACATGGTAAGAGAGAAATTATAATCTTTAATGTTCAAACATAATTTTAATTTAAAATTTAAATGATTCATTTAGAGTAATTTACTTATGTTCTATAATTCCTGCTAGTAAATCTTTCAGTAATGGAATGATAACAAAGTTTAGAAAAATCGCGTTATAGTAGGTATACACATTTTTAAGATAAAATTACTGAAATGATTCGTTAAAATAAATACATATTTTTAATTATTGAAGTTGTCTCTCATTCAATTCTATATATAACTGTAAATTGTACAATAAATAATGAAAACCAAACTTACTGCGAATAAATATAGGTAGTTATTTATCAAGCTTTTGCCGCTTTGTCTTTAATTCCTTTGCACAGTTAATAGTTGGAGAGATCGAAAAGCTACAGAAGGAAATATATTACCTGCGGCAATTGTGTATTCAAGCTACTCGGGTTAAACATCAGTACAAGTTTATTTTGATTGCGATACTATAATGTATGGGATTTCCTTTTTTATTACAATTTCTTATAATGAATTCCAACTGACCAATTAACAGGCTTCCTCGATGGGAATCCTGACACGCTCGCACTTCTGGGCGATCGCAGACTTCAACATGTCGCCAAAGAGTCTACTGGATTCCCTACCGGGCTACGCTAATGTTGCCCTCGTAAGGATCGTTTCTGCCATCAATGTGAAAGATTGCACTATTCATACTTACGACAACAATTTTAGTCCTTACTATAATTGCAATCCGGATACCTACACAGTAAGTAAATGAGACTTTGTAGTTGGAGAGGTCCTGCTAATTCCCATTGGATTATGTTCTATATTTAGACTAGTATTCTCACGTACAGATTATGGAATAACTGAACGGATCGGTATCTTTCCTTAATAAACAAACGCTTTACAATTAAATTGGCAACACTTAACTGCGTTTCCAATACGCGAGTAATTACTGCTTTTCAAGAAATTCTTACATTTTTATTTAAAAAACCAGGACCAATGCAAATATTTTCCGCGTATTTTATTTCATTAATTTTAGAGATATACGTACTAATATGGTAATAAATAAATTCTGTGAATATTCTATTAAACATACCTATGTACCTAAATCCATCTACATATATCGGTTGCATCTTTGTATGGAGTAACATTTTCACCTAAAACTCCGAATATCATGTTATATTTGATATTACGTGGTGTACGTTTGGGGATATATATGTTCTCAATAATGCATACCTCGATTAAATATTTCCAATAAGGTAGACATTTGATTTATAATTGTGTTTGTCACATAAACCTGTATAAAGGCCTAGTTTGTATATACAAAAGCTGGTTAATATGTATCGTTATCCCTTCCAATACAGCTGATTGATAGCTCGTGGATGTAAGATAATTTATTAAGCTTCTCGGAAATGCAGTAAATTACGCTTTGAAATGCTAGATCGTCAGTGGAGATGATATTGTACGGGCGCTAGCACCCTCCAGCTACAAGGAACTAGGTACCAACATTGACTCCCCTATAATTGTAGATAATGGTGTCAAACCTTGATGGGTTGGTTTGGACCACAAAAACATTTTAATATTTTATATATTAAAGAATAGAAATATTTTTACAATTTAAACTCAGTTTTCTAAAAATTCTCTTTTTCAATATAATATATGTATTTATAACTTTTTTTAAAGTTATGTTGCATTTGATTTTATAGATACATCTATTGTCTTTATCTTAAAATCAAAATCAAAATTAAATACACATATCATGTGATTAAGTTTCCAGACGCTTTTAAATATTAGTACCAGGCCAATTTTGGCCACAAAATTATCAAAAATTGGTCAATATACGAATATTCAAAAGGATCTGGAAACGAAATGACATGATAGATGTGTCTTATTTTGATTTTAAGATAAAGACAATAGATATATGTTTGAAATCATATGCAACATAACTTCTAAAAAGTTTATAAATGCTTAATATTATATTGAAAATAAGAATTTTTAGAAAATTGAGCTTTTAAATTGTAAATCAATTCCTATATTATTTAATACAGGAAATTTAAAATGCTACTGTGGCACAAGCCAACCGTCCCAGCACCGGCAGACGTCCATTTCGGAAGGCTTAACACTATTATCTACAATTATAGAGGGTCAATGTTGATACCTCGCTCCTTGTAGCTGGAGGGTGCTAGCTGCGGGACTAATATAATTTTGTATAAACATAAAGTTTAATGTCTCTGGGGAATAAGTCTTTAAGGATATTACTGTAAAGATTGATAAAACAAATTAAAGTACTATTTGGTTAATTACATTTTCTTTCATAATGTACTTTTGATCATGTGTAAATGCAAAATATTTAAATACAACTAGTGAGGTAAGGAATATCAAAATATGTCATAAATTTAAAATAAGTAATGTTAGAAATGTACTTTGAATAATTAATTGTTATCAAACAGCTCATTATCCTGAAAATGTTATCATAATTTTTTCTCCTAGATATTAGTGCTAGGAAATGTTATTTCTGAACTCACAAAAACTTGTAACACGCCTCCTTTTTTATTTAAATAAGTAGGTACCTACTATATAAAAGGCAAGAAATTAAAATATATATGAAAAAGTAAACACAAGACAATGCAAAAAACACCTGTTAGGATTTGCAATGACCATATAAGATATCGTTACTTTAGAAGCAGTGTTTTTCCCCTTATTTTACATCCTTTAGTTAAATCATTCTTTTCTGATATTAGAACGGTGTGTATTCACTCGCCTTAATAGATATCCAAGTTTGAAAATAGTACTTTTCTAATGAATCACGTAATTGTTTCTATGAATAGGTGGAGAAGTCGAATAATGGTACTTTTCAAATTGTTTTATTGTCACTTCAAGGTGCTAATAGTTTTAAACATATTGTTAGGTAAGATTGTTGTACTATACCTACATATTATACTGCTTTTTATTGATGATAAATTCCTACTATTCTTTCGGAAAGATCAATTTTATGTAAAATATGTATTGTCCGATAAAATGTCAATATCAATTAAATTAAAGAAAAGTCAATTTTTCTTAATAACAAATGTAAGAAAAAGTAAAAAATAAAGTGTACGAAAAAGTTAAAGGTGACTTTTCTACTCATTTATAAAAAAAACATAGTAGTTTAATTATCTAGATATCACTTGTGATATTAAAACAAAAATGAATGATTGTATTATGTAAAATATAAAAGTATTACATAAAAGTACCCTGTATTATTAAATTGACATCTATTTTATTAAAACGTTTTACAACTTTGTAGGGTAAATTCACTGGTTTTCACACACACATTCGCCATGAGTAGTCATTTCCAAAACGAGTTAGGTTAACAAGGAAAAATTGACGTTTTATATGAACGAACTTAATAAAAGATTGGTTAAATGTTTTTAGCTGTCACTTTGTCGTGAATAATTTAAACGAGGCTTCTGTTATTCTAATCATTATTAGGGGGTTAATACAGCTATGAAACAACACATTTACTATAAAAACACACTCGATAAAGGCAAAATGCAAAACAACTTGACAGCCCCCTTTTTTGTGCCTAATTGATGTCAAAGACAGTAAAACTAAAGCTGTAAGAATCAATGTTTAAGACTCTTATGTTTAAAATAACCAAACCTTTAAAAATGTAGCCATCAGACATATTATTATATTTATTCATATTATAAAAAAACTGCTTCAAAGTTTGTTTTAATTTTAAAGTTCATAGCTAAGAAAACGTTTTTCAAACTTAATAAATTGCGCATTAAAAATGTGTTTTTATATTATATAAAATGCTCCTTTGAAATCTGGTCAATGCATTTATATAATGTGTAATTATTATTTAACGTATATATGGATAGTATTGTACTATTTATAATGGGGTTAAATATTATAGATACACTCTTTTAACGTAAATGAAACTACCCCTAACTACTCGTGTAGTATAATATATCAGGAAAATGGTATAAACTGAAACAATTAAATAGGATCATGCGATAACAACTATTTAAATAAACTTGAATCGACTAAACTTCAAAATGACTTATTTGATTAAACGGTTGATTAGCAGAAACAAATTTAAACAAAATTGGAATAATTTATAAATTTGCAACGGTTTAATTTATCGTTATTTATATATTATAGGATTATTTGATTAGATTATTTAACAGTTGACATAATAACAATAGTCATGTAAAATTTAATTGAAGCTAAAATAATAATGTATTCCTTCACATCAACTAATTAATTGTTTATTATGAACTCAATTAAGAAAGAAATCGCAAAAAATGTGGTAAATGTTTGTAAAAACGTATTATATAGTTTAGTATAAATTCGTTTAAAAGTGCTAGTAGTTCATCTGTACGTATTATAATATTATTTCATTTCAGGAAATAATTTTGTTATACACAAATAGAATATCTCATCAAAGCACATATTCCAATCAGACATTATCAAAGTCTAAAACAACAATTTTCTCATATTTCTGGACACGAAAATGGTTTTTTTTATAGGATAACCAGATATATACGAGTTTAGATGACTAAGTATAATGACTTTTCATATTTAGTAAACATTTTCCGTTTTTAGAAAGACTAGACATTTTTAGCTTTACGTTATCGAAACTGAACGTAGACCGTAGTTCTTCAGCAGAATACCTACCCAGAGCTTGTACAATATAATTTGCTATGGGCTAAAGAAAGCCAAATTCTAGATTTATTGAAGTCAAATTTAAATACTTAAATTCCGTATTATATAAAAAAAACGGTTTAATGGGATGATTCAAGCTCGTATTATTCGTTATTTCAGTTCGCGAGTGTTCAGATGATCCGAGCAATTGGGGCGATTGTCCGAGCTGTCAAATTCTCCATTGGTCAATCGTCAATCGTCCCCAACTTTTTTGACTGTATGCGAGAATCGAGTTTCAATTATGGCACAGAAATCGATACACATGTTCAAGAGGTGAGTCCGTTTTACTACACCGGTCCAACCCCCGCCCCCGTATTTTAGTATACTATATCTGACATGCACATAAGAGCTTGACTGAGATTTAATAAGATATTTGAAATGGTGTTGTAAAAGACAAAACTACGTAAAGAGTATTGCCAAAAATACTGTCTGTATCAATTGTTGAAATTATGATACTACTTCAATTCACTGTCATTTTATTTTATTCTAGAGTAAACAAAAGTTGAGTTTGTGCACGTATTGTGGGGCAGTTTGTTAACATTTGACAAACTAGACAAATTAATACGTTGTACCTAATTTGGGAGCTTAATACTTGTTTTGTTACTACGTCCAGCGTTATATAGCTACCGAGGAAACTAGATTATATATATACTTAAAAATGTGAGCGTAAATTAAGATAGTAGTTTTTAAACAACTTAAAAAAACATAAAGGTAATAGAATATTGCACATTTTAATGAAACCAGCCGATACCTAACGGAAACATATTCATATTACCAAATCAAGCATAGCTATATAGGCGTAAATTGTAATTTTCAATATACTCATAGAATAAGCTACCTAAATCCTAATTGATAAACTTATGACTTTTGGTAACTATTTTTTGCACAACAAGTAGCGGGGACAACCACCGCTAATAGTTAACCAAACGGGTGTATTTTAGGTGAGGTCACGTCACTACCACTTCAAATGCACATTAGGGAATAAAGCGCTAAAGTTGGTGAAACTACTTTTTTTAAGTACGGAAGCATACATTTCTCTACTTATTCATTTAAAAACTGCAAACAAATTGTAGGCGGGGTAGGTCCGGAATGGATAGGTTTAAACAACATAATGACGTAATGATATAACGCTAAAGCTATAAATTCTATAAGTTAATAAACAATCACAACAATTCCATGACCAACGATTGATCTATTTAAACAAGCTAAATTGATGTACAGAAGACGGAAATGACTGTTACTTTGGCTGTAAGATTGTATTTATAGGTAATAATCGATTGCATAGATTTTTCCAATCAACTGGGAAGGCATAGCAAACCAAATTCGACCGATGTACATCAAATATGAAAAAAAAAATTTTAAACAGTAAATTTAGAAATAAGGTAAAATCAAATTCGACATAAGTAAATGAAATTTGTCATAATGTCATCAAATGCAGCAAATTATATAGATTATTGTGTTTTATTCATAAAGTTTAAATGAATACATATCTTCAACAGGAATATAGTATCAATTGTTAATACTGTTAATGAATAAAATTGTGACATTTTGAAGGGTACCTAAAATTGACTTTTTAACATGTTAAATCAAATATATTTAGTCAAAATACATATATTTAATAAACACAAATTGGTTATAAAAGATGCTATTATTTTATCTGAGAAGGTTAGCAAATTGTTTCTAGGTTATCACAATATGTACCTAATTGAACACTGTATGCGTTACTCTTTACTCTCCATTACTCTCCACGATGTCTTCTCTGTGACATTAGTGGGAAGCGGCGGACTCCCCCTTGAACACGATAGTGGAGGTCCTAGCTCCCCGCTCCAGCCAGTACCCAGACATTGCTGGTCCCATCACACAACTTGAGAGATCAGCAATCTGGAACAACGCCACCAGGAAGTTGGTGGTTTTGTCGAAGATTGGTACGGCACCTGCCGCCTTTCCAAACACATTTCGCGGCTGGGAGGGGAAACAAATCATCCTCTGTGCACCAAAGGTGAGGCAATTTCTTGTGACCACGGACATCTAGGCATAGTTAAAGTTAGAGCAGTGGATTGAAAAACTAAAGACATGTAAGTTGAAATGTATCGCATTATCAGATTATCTTGGGATCAGTTTAGTCTTCATTAAACAATGTGACGATGAAAAGTAAAATGTTGGATAATTTAGCTTAAACACCCCGGCATACTGGACTATTTTACGCACATTGTATTTGTTTTGTTTACCAAGGTAACGTAGCCACCCAATAGGGTGTACAGTAGTGAATATAGAGATAAAAGTTGTACAACTATAGTTTAGGAAAAGTCATTGGCACAATATCCCCCTATATATTATATATATATTAACACAATAGTAACCCCCGGTATGGATAGGGTTAAAGAGACCTGACTTAAGGAGTCAAAGCAGAGCATTGTCCAACTATAGGTACATTATTATTTATCTGTTAATTATATAGACACATAACATTTTATTAATTGAATGAATTAACTAATATTAATAAATAGTTAATTATTAAAATGTTTTAATACGGTAGTTGGAATGTTTTGTTGAATCCATATATAACGATTACACGATATTTGAAGCTCGTAGGATTACGATGAAATTGTAAATCATAGTATACAGACTTGTATATATATATACTGTTATATATACTTTTTTAAGTTTTGAAAGGTTAATAATATTTATATATAATTCACTTAATGTAAATAGATGTAAATAGAATCGACATATATTCCAATTCATTTTAATAGTTTTATAAAGTATAATATACTAATATACCATAGGATTTGCAGTCATTAATTACGGTTGCTAACGCGACCTAGATTTATGACTGCAAATCCTATGGTGTATTTCCATTGTATTCTATCTTTGATCTTTCATTGATCTTTCATAGATCTTTCATAAATATCTCTATACATTGATTTAATTTTTTTAAATTTAAATTTGAATTATTATTTTATTCTTAAACAATGTCTTAATCATGGTAGACTGTAGTCGTGGAAGCTTGTTGAATTTTGCAAATATCCCAAGTGGTTAAATAATTACAGGTCATAAGACAGGATTTAATTCATTTTAGTCATACAGGTCATTACTGGACATAAGAGTGCAGACAGTATTCAAAGATATGTGCGCAAAAGAAGAGACAATGAAAAGCAAAAAATATCAGACTGTTTATTGAGCGGGATTCAATCTGATTCTGGGTCAACAGCAACACAAATAGGAAGAAACCAATTCCCGAAGATGAGACCACCATGGGAGAGGAGAGTAGACACCAAAATCGTGTGGGAAGGGGCT